>JAMPIV010009147.1:290000-437500 GCA_024509875.1 Oreohelix idahoensis | reverse complement strand
ATTCCAACTCTTTGCATCCAATACAACATTTCGTCTGTCTAGCAGTCAAGTTAGCCTCTCTGAGTCTATTAAATAACATATTCAAAGAGTTAACGTGTTCTTTAAATGTTTCCGTAGCGATGAGGATATCATCCTGTTGCTGAGTTATTTGCCGGTTGAAGATCATGTGCTGAGTATAGTTATTTTAATGATTTCTTGTTGATCGTGCTTGTTTTATCATTACGCGAATTAGGGTGAAGCGTTCATACAACTCAGTAGCATGATATGAAGAAGTAACATGTAATACTTGAACTCAGCAACATTAATGAAGTAATTAATGCCTTCAGGTTGAGTCCGTAATATTTAATCACATGTACACACAGGATGATCATTTCAAATATGAGCAGAACATAAGTCCGTATAAGTCATGCATAAATTAATCAATAACGTAGACTGCTGGTTTACGTGTCAATGTCCGTTTAAGGATACAATGCAGTATTGTCGTCAGAACATCACAGCTATATGCACGCGCAGATAGACATGGCTACCTGCCGACAGTGAGACTGCGAGTCTGAATATTTCATACGAATTGGACGATTATTCTCCTCCTTCTGAGGATTCTAGTTAAACACTAACCTCCGTAAGTTTCCTCTCATATAGAGTTCTAGGACTGACCCTGGTCCATCATAAATGCACATATAAATGGCTATATCATGCCATTGAATTGGAAGGTTAGAAAACGCAGCTATTCAGCTTGGCGGTCAAGTAACAAAGGGTAGCGTCTCCTAGTTACCGACTGTGACCCAAACAACGCTAGACACGTCATAATCGATCGTGTATGGAGCGTTCAATAATTGAAACATCTATCGCAATATATTAAATGTCTTAACCTTTACAATTGCACGTCTGCTAACCTTTAGCAGACGGCGTTAATAACATATACCGTAACACATCCATGAAATTCGAGATGCATGGATTATTCAGGGGATCCAACAATTTTCGGATCATCCTAGAAAACACACTCGGAGCATTTTTCAACCCAAACGGCAACATGTTGAATTCATAATGTCCTTCCGAGGTGCTAAAAGCAAAATAAGGTCGAACCTCAGGCTTTACTGGAATTTGATAATAGCCTTTGCTAAGATCCACCTTCGAAAAATATTTTGCCTTGTTCAGCCTGGCAAATAATTGATTGGTATCAGGTAATGGATCCACCTGACCTTCTGTGACAGCATTCAGTTTCCTGTAATCTATGCACAGTCTATGTTCCCCAGATGGTTTCCTCAACAAAACCACACTGGGGCTATAAGGAGATTCACTGTGAGAAATAATCCCTTCTTTCAATAAATAATCTATCTCCTCTTTCATAGCATTTTCTTTTGCGAGTTGGATAGTATAGGCTCTCATACAGATAGGTGTTGGGTCTACTAGTTTCATATCATATTCTAACAACTTCGTGTGCCCCGGTTTGTCCATTAACACGTCCGTATGATCATCCAAATCCTTTTGAATCCGCTACCTCTGAATTTTCATTAAGTGTTTACTAACTTTTACTTGTGCAGGTGTCTCACTTGGTTTTAGTTGATTTTCACAAGAGGTGAGTGGTTCGTTTTTCATCTCGGTGGCTATGGACAAGGTCATTAAGTGGGTTCCTTCCACATTACTTCTTTCCTGAAATTACTTTAGTAGGTTCACGTGATAGACTTTTTCCTTTCCATTCTTGTCTATCTTACAGTTTGTTCTGGATACCTTTTCCAAAACTGTATTCGGACCTTGCCATCCGATCTGAAGTTTATTGCTGCTGCCGGGTAGTAGAAGAAGCACCTTCTCCCCCATAGCAAGCTCCCTATCCTTCGCTTTCTTATTATAATATGCAGCATGTTTCTTCCTGGCTTGTCTCAGGTTATTATTTGCAATTTTCCAGCAAGTTTTTAGACGAGTGGTCAGCTCGTTCACATATTGATATGATGAGGTAACAGTCTCTTCTGCCTTCTCATATGTCCACGTCCTCAATAAGGTTACATATGGACCTTTAATTTTGCTGACTTTTTTTCCATGGCACCGATAATGTCCCTGACATTGGAAGCCTTATGGTGAGGACGTTTCTTTCTTGTATCATCACTCACAAATCGTCCACTACCAATTCTTTTCCTGGGGTTTTCTCCCCACTTTACTTTCTTTGTGAGAGCTCTTAGCTCTCTTTTATCTTCACCCAGTTCACATAATTCCGCCCGAGGGATTGTCAGATGACATTGGGTTGAAACCAATTTTTGTATTCGACACAGAGTTGCCATTCTAACACATTCATTTGAAGACTGTGTGTGAAAAGGGGGTTCCCATTCCACCTTGTCTACAATATTAAATTTATTTCTATTTTCAGGCCTAAGTTTGCCCCATGGCGTTTCTAGGTCCTGATTATTATTTTCCCCACGTGTGGGTGTTCCCTCGTGAAAATGGGCGCAGGCCTCCACAAAATTCTCAATATCTTCCGCTACGCCTGGCCAATAATATTTTTGAAAAACTCTTTGACATATGGTACCTATTTTCTCATGGTCACCATTTATTCCAACATGTAAGTCTCTCATCACAGTGCCCTATATGCCGTTGGAAGGACCAACTGTCCATGACCATTTGAACCAGTTCCAGCCTTTCTATAGATCAATTTATTCTTCATATAGTAGTCTCCTTTTGTTGGAGGTGTATGGCATTTAGGCAATTTCTTAAAACACGGCTTGAGTGATCTGTCCTCCGCCTGTGCCTTCCTCATCTCCTCTGGATGAGTATTTATAGGATTCTCCTCCTCCTTCTTTGACTGTAATCTGGTCTGCACTGTTGCCATGACCACAGGTCTCTTGGGATTCCCCAAGAAGTCATAACGACACCCCAATATCAGAGGGTAGATGGGTTCGTTTATTACTGCTGCTTTGATTACTCCTTCCATATAGCGAGTTTTCACAGTTATCCTTGCGATGGGAAGTGTCATGGTTGCTATGTCCTTAGTCACCCCTTGTACTCCACTGTTTCTGTGGTATACTAATCTGAGTTCACTAGGTGAGAACTCACAACTGAATCAAAATCTAAACCTGTATCATAAAGGCACTTTATGGTGACCCCGTTACATACAACATCCTCACAAACTGGGGGGGGGGGTGATAAAGTTCCTGCTGTCCAGCGGGCTTGTCCTTTAATCCCTTGTTCCCCGTTTTCATTGCAGCGAAGGTAGAAGGTTTTTTGTTACAGACTTTGGTGTCATGCGTGTCCCTCTTACACCATTTACACCATATCTTTCCTTGAGTGAAAGGTTTTCTTTCATTATATTTTCGGTCATTAAAATGTGGGTTTCTATCTCGATATTCAAATCTTGGCCTATCAAAGTTGGGTTTACCTTGGTTTCCTTGATCTTTATTTTCAAATTTATTAGAGTTTTGTGGGGCCTTATAATTGTCTAAATGCTTCTTCTTTGTGCCAGCCACCTCTGCCTGGGTTGCCTGATACCTCTCAGCGACATTTAATACCTCACCCAACCTCTCTGCATCTTATTCCATGAGAAACTTTCTCAGGTCTGGAGCCATGGACTCTCTTACTTGCTCTATCATGATCATCTCTTTCAGATCTTGGGTCTTCCCCAGAGCAGTCCATTTCTCCAAATAGGTTTCCAATCTAGCAGAGAATTGGTGGTATGTCTACCCAGAGAAAACCTTGGCATTTCTAAACTTCTTTCTATAAAATTCACGATTCTTCTCGTATCTTAACAAAAGAGCCTGCTTTAACATGTCATAATTGTCTTGGTCATCCTTGCTCATTTTAGAAAAAACTTCATAAGATGTTCCCCTAAGACCCCGTGATAACTTCAGACTCCATCTTTCTCTTTCCAACCCATAGGTTGTAGCTAATACCTCAAATCTGCTGAGGAATGACTCTATGTCATCATCTTTCTCAACAAAATGGTCTAAGTGAAACCCCATAGCTGAGTTTGAGGGCCCCTGACTGGCAGTGGAATCAGAGGTAGAGGGGCTGGTACCATTTTCAGGAGCATGGCCTTGTAAGTCCAATTCCCTTAGTCATAACTCGTGCTCCCTCTGTAATCTATTATCTTCTGCTTCCCTTTCAGCAGCCAGTCTTCTTTCCTCTGCCTCCATCTTCTTGGCTTCCTTCTCGGCCTCCATCTTCTTTTCTTCAAATTGGAGCCGTTTAATCTCAGCCTCCCTATCAGCCTCCAATGCCCTAGCCTCTTTGTCAGCCTCAATCTGTAATCTTTTAATCTCCTTATCTGCTTCTAATTGCATTCTCCTTTCTTCTGCTAACCTATCTAACTCTAATTTCCTTTCTGCGGCTAACTTCCTATCCTCCCGTTCAATAAATTTGTCACATTCTGAGGTTACATACTGGACCAGCTCTGGCCCATCCATACCCATCTCTCTGGCAGTCTGCACAGCAGCAGATCTGAACTTTGCCAAGTCAGCCATATTGTATCAATTAACGTTAATAATGTTCTAAGACAAATTTAAACTCTAATAACCAAAGTAACAACTATGATTAATTAATTAACTACTTGCCGTGACAATTCATCAACTGTTAATTTTCACCATAAAGTACTTTTATCTTTATTATAGGATATTTTTAACTGCTAGGGACAATAGTGATACAATATTGAATTTTATAATAAATGATAATTTTAAATCCCGGAGCGAGCTACCCAATATATGTGGTAGGCTTTGATGTTATGAATGTTGGTGTTGTGTTTAATTTGTAACTGAGTGAGGTCAAACTGTGAAGGCCCCTGAGTCTAACAATTGATGGGGTGTGTTCTCATGGAACCTTTCTGCTACCACCCTAAGATCTAACTCAGAGTTATATTTTACACATATAATGAATGATGACTACGTCTAAATGTCTAGGGTAATGTACACTTGGTGTGATGGTAACCCAATACACAAACACACACACACATTTTTTAAATTCTATGATCAAATCAACTAACACAGTGTTTTAAATTTTTTATTTAACAATTTTTTTACAATTTAGTTCCCAGTAACATACTAATCAGGATAATTATCCAGCGCATTTCAAAAGCAGTGGACCATAAACTGAGGAAAGAATATGTTCAGAAAGAACAGAAGATGTTCAGATCATCTATTCACCCTCAGGAACATTATAGAGCAGTGCTCATAATGGTAGAGAGTTATATATTTAACTTTGTTGATTTTGAAAAGGCTTTTGACAGCATACACAGGGACAGCCAATGGAAGATACTGAGAGCGTATGGAATTCCCAGCTGCATTGTTTTCATCATAAAATGCCTTAATGCTAAGTTTACATGTAGTGTTGGGAAGAGAAACCTAACTTTTGAGGTGAAGACAGGAGTGCGACAGGGATGCCCCTTATCAACAACTTCATTTTTGACAGTCGTAGACTGGGTGATGCCCCAGACAACAGAGGACAGTTTGTGGTGGGTTTATAGATGTTAAAAGGTTAAGTATTAATTGTCTACAGATGTGAGGTCAGCTATGCAAGTCCCTAAGTCTAATTGATGATGACGTTATTCTCAGGGTACCTATCTGCTACCACTCTACGACCTCAATCAGCTATATATTTTGAGCCTAATTATATGTTAAGGTGTCTGGATGTTATCTGGCTAGGTGTCTAGGGTAATATGCAATGTATTGTTAATAAAATGACAACAACTACACCAATAACTAAATGAAAAAGTAATAAAACAAGGCACTGGGTAAATTTAGCATGAAAATCTTTTTTACAATTTATTTTGCCTGTATCTCAATTGCTGGGAAACAGGACTGTTTAAAACTCAAAATATAATGCACTTTATTTACAACAAAGTAATTTTTAAAAACACCAACTGTGTCTGTTAATATCAATCTAAAATGTTTATGACTAGAAGTGTTCTGATGAAGCAATAACTCCTATGGATGGTCACGCTTCTGAGGAACGACTTGTCTCATCATGTCAAAAATACTGATTGATATAATAATGATGGAGAGTATGGTTAAATGAACTAACACAAGCCCGTGGACAATTGGGCTTAACTTTATTTTCTGGAACACTGTGATGTCCTTCTCACAACCACTGTATTCAAGACTGCAACGTCTGAACACTGCTTCAGAACTCCTTTGACTTAAGGCAAACAGGTAGTTTTTGCCTCGAGCTTGCAGCTTCAGTAGTAAGTATATTTTAGTATGTGGCTCACCGATTTGTTTCAAGATGGAACCCACATCAATGAAATATTTCACAATAAGTATGTTAACCGGCGATCAATGGTCACTCTCTGATCACCGCTGGTGCAGAACCGCGAAGGCAATATCACAATAATTCCCTGCGTCTGATGCTAACTGATAAGGTCTAGTAGTAGTTGTTAGTAGTGTTGTTAAAGTGCCACCACATTGATAAAGCTTTGTTTCTCGCACCAGATTAGTATGGACTGGTTTTTTTGTGAATAGCTCGTCCAGTCACAATGTTCTGTAAATGGGTCAGGTTACCTACTGTTGGGGCCCTGACAAGGTGTACTGTTAAGTGCGTATTCTGATGTAATGGGTGAGTGTAGACATCAATGATGACAAACGCGAATGGATGACAGTTCAACAGGTGCACAGGTCACTCACTCCAATCACAGGTGGAAGTCAAGGAGGGCTGGACTACTGTGATCGTTTCATATTATTTAATAGGACGTACACATGGACAGTACGAGCATCGTTACAGAAACACAGGTTGACATAAATGGCATATTGTTGATCAATGGTCTACCATCATAAGTTAGCATTCATGTTGAATAATATTGCAATGGAACATCTGTATACAAGCACTTATATTTCCATTGTTTATCAATACAATCATCAGGCCTTACTGACCGAGCATGTCAGTGAATAAGTACTGTTCAAACTTGACTCCTAAACAGGACCTCTTTTCTAGCGAAGATTCCTTTAGGTAAAGTACAGAAAATCTATGTGAAGATAATGTTAACCCACTAGTATTGGGTTTTCTTTATCACTGTGATCTCTTAATCATCACCTGATAATAAGGGGTGCATCCCCGTTCTCTGATTGATGATCGACAATAAATAGGATTCCCAAAATACATAGGATTCCAAAATGGCTTCTGGTTCCCTGTTGAGCATCGCTCACTATACGGATGTATAGTAAATCTTCACTCGAAGCTTTGTTCATCAACAATAAATGATTCTACAAGAATCAGCATATTCTGTCCTCATAGTTGCTGCATATAAACAAATACAGTGCAGCTAGATAAACATGTCGTCCCGACATATATACATAGGTAAATTCATATCGACGTCTGCCCATCTGAGCCTAGGAATGAAAGAGTTCAGTGAACAGTTCTTTACCTTGCCATACGAAATATACTAGCAAACACAAACACTCTCCTGGCGTTACTGAATCAACACTGGGGAACTCATGGATTTAACAATCCTAGAAGAAACTATCTTCGTTCCCATAATAAATCAAAGAGATCACAAACTTTTGACAGGTCTCAGACATGACATCCCGCCAGGCTCCTTCATCACCGAAGAACTCCCTAACGTACCTTCATGCGCCGAAAGCACCTGACCCCAAAGTACAGTACAAGGAAAAATAGTTCCACATAGACATACCAAGATATCACGATATAAGACCGAATCGTCTGAAATAGACACAGAGTAAACATAGACTCGGACCATAAACATTCTTGCAGAAACCTAAACAAGAACAATCTGTTTTTCTGGCCAACAAGGCACAGACTAACAAAATCCAGATTCATACGCCAAATTCGATCTCCAGGGGAGATAATCCATATAACAACAGTATCAATCAATCATGACTGATATATCTTTGAACAGGAAAGTATCCTGATTCTAAAAACAAATACCTTCCCTCCGACAGATAAATATAATAATAAATATATACATTGTATATATATATATATATATATATATATATATATATATATATATATATATATATATATATATATATATATATATATATATATATATATATATATATATATATATATATATATATATATATACCAGTAATCTGTTGGTAACACTAACACTACTTCTTGAAATTTTATTTTCGAGTGGCGTCCAACACTGGCTTCAAATCGTTTTTATTACTAATATTAGTCTATTCTACTCCAGCCAATCGGAGTACGTTTTGCCCTCTTGCTTCTTTTTCAAAAATAAATTACCTTTTCAAATCTTGGAACAACTCTTTCCCCCCCCCCCCCCCCCTCCCCACCCCCCCCCCCCTCCTTTCCCAAGACTGGCAAGCTGAGTGAAGATGTCCCTGTGTTCGTCTCTCTGTCTTTTCTTTATACTATTTCTGTTATTATCTAAGCGTTTTTATAAGGAAAGGCAATTATAGATAAGATAACTGTCTGTCATGTAGTCGTTACAGTCTTATTCTTCTTTTTATCATAATTTCTATTATTGCTGTTATTTTATTATTAATTGAGGTTTCTTTAGCCACCATGTCTCTACCCTTCTCAATTTTCAGTTTCACACTGCATAAGCTACCTTTTCAAAAATGCCTCAAGGCCAATGTCCCACTTACATTTCTCTCTCTCTCTCTTGCTTGTACGCGTCTTGAATAACGCAAAACGGTTTCGTTGGATTTAAATTGTCACTACGGGTAAGAGCAAAGCGGTGGGGTTTCCTCTCATACACTAGCAGACACTAATGCTTTATTTAACTTTTTTGGGAAAAAATATGCTCTAGCAACAGCGTAACTAAGGCCAAATAGTTTTAATCAAACTCCCAACCATTCATTCACGTTTAGTGTTAGACTAAGCAAGTCTGTGACGTCAGCTGTCTCCTGTCATTCTAGTTCGAGATTCAAAATCCAACGCTTGGCAAGGTTGCATTTTTCCGTCTCTCATTTCACTCCTCCGTTTCTTTTATTCTATCACTCCGGTTTTAAACTACTATGCATTTCGGTCTGTCAAAAGGCTTTTATTTTTAGTTGAAACTGGTATTGCGGAGAGGGGAAAAGCTAACTGTTTTGTGTATCGTTTACTATGGCGTTACTGCTTGTTAGAACCAACACGACTGCGGGCTATGGTGACGATGTTAAACACAACTCCATATTTTATCTCTATAGTATTTGACTTTATAAGCAATAATATTTTATCTATTTGATCGGGGTATCAGGGATCTTACTACACAGTTCAAAAGGTATAAGACGGACAACGTTTTCTATACTGCAAGATCAGGAATATACAGATGGCATATCACTTCTTGCACATCCGCATCAACACATCCAAGAAAAAACTGATAGACTGAACAAGAATAGCCAGTGGGTGGGTCTGAACATCAATCTAAAGAAGACATAGGTCATGACACTCAAAGTGGGCAGTCCTGAGCCCATAACAATAAGGAATCAGAAGCTGGAACAGACAGACAAATTTACATTCCTGGGTTGCATAGTAACACCAGACAGCGGAACATGCAAAAACATCATCAACAGAATGAATATTGCAAGAACAGCCTTTGCTTGTCTAAACAACATCTGGAGGTGCACTCAGTACAGCACAAACACCAATTTAAAATAATATGAGAGATATGCACTTTCTGTGCTTTTCTATGTTGCGGAATGTTGGAGAGTAACAGAGAAGGAAATGTCGAAATTGTCCTTGTTCCAAACAATCTGGCTAAGGAAAATTCTCCGAATCATTTGACCGAATTCAATCACCAAATAAGAACTGCTTACTCGGAGCAACCAAGACGACATGTACACCATCGTAACTGGAAGACGCTGGAGTTAGGTTGGCCACGTCTTCAGAAGAGACCCTGATGCCATCACGAGAACAGCTATGCCATGGATCCCTGAAGGAAAACGAAAGAGAGGCTGACCAAAAAAACTTGCTATCAGTCCAAGTTCCCTCCTTACTCCCATTATCATTTTCACTTCTCTCTCCAACTCTTCTCTCCATGCGCCTCCCCACTTTCCGGTGTTCCAGAACAAGGAGTGCCTTGCAATGCCTTCCACAGGTTTCCCCAATGTGTTTCCAATCTATCGCCAGCGCCGTCATCCCACTTCCTACTCCACCGGCACCCGTCCGACTGCTGCGATCAGTCAAAGCAGTCAGTAGCCATCACGCCAACTGACGTTTTGTAGGGCAGCAACAAACTGTCCCCATTGTTCTCGGTCAGTGGCCATCCTTCGTGCCGTGCCCCAGCTCTGGTTTATGCTTTGCATTTTAGTCTCCACTATTCTCCGCCAGGTTGTCTTTGGTCCGTTTAATTTTCGCAGTCCTTCTCAGTCCATAGCAAAGTAGTTCTGGTGAGGATGTCAGAGTCCCCCGGTGACCCTATCGTACCATTGTAATCCTTCTATTCCATGCAGGCACCCGTCTATGAAAATCTATAACTCCCTGGCTGCTGCCGCTTACCATGCCCCAGAGACACATAATATGACCGACGTGAATCCTGAGCCATAGACTCCCATTTTAGCGTTGGAATCGACCTCTCCCCATCCCCACCCAATGCAATGAAAACCATTCTTGCCCCGTCATTCCCACCTTTATATCGCTGTTTGTCATAAGAGGCGACTAAATATACCGTTGTGCATGGGTCTGTCAACATCATCATGTAAAACCAATTGCCAGAAGAGCACATTAATGCTGTGTTGCAGTTTTCCAGCAACGAGGCCGTGCTACGTAAGAAGCGAAAATGGAAGACGACGAAGTAAATACAGAACCTCAGTCTCATATTTAGTATTCATTTGTGCTATTTTACTTAAATGTGAAGTTAAATAAAACAGTCTTTATGAGTAGCAGTAGTAGGCCCTTCAGTCATAACTGACTATAGGAATGCGCCCCATAGATGATTGCCCTGAGATGATTGCCCTGAGATGATTGCCCTGAGATGATTGCCCAGAGATGATTTTCCTGAGATGATTGTTCTGAAATGATTGCCCTGAGATGATTGCCCTGAGATGGTTGCCCTGAAATGATTGCCCTGAGATGATTGTCCTGAGATAGTTGCCCTCAGTTGCTGGTTTTCCTGGTGCTGCTTTTGGCGTGTTATTTTCTGTTCTGCTGGTTTTAAGAGCTTCTTTTCGTCCAATCTGAGATGGCGCTGTAGGGAGCATCGACATTTGATGCAATCGGCAGCTTCATCCTCCCAGGTTGATGGATTTATGTCCAGTGCCTACATGTCTCTCTTGCACATATCTTTGAGGCCCAGCTGTGGTCGCTCGGCTGTTCTTCTGGCATATGTAGAAGATATCTTTAGAGATTCGACCATCTTTCATGTGCCGGACATGGCCAAGCAAGCGTAGTCTGCGCTATGTAAGCAGTGTATACATGCTTTGAATCCCAGAACTTGTCAGTACCTTGACATAAGTCACTTTGTCCTACGACGAATTCCTAGGATATGTGGAAAGAACCGTAGATGAAAGGTATTGAGCCTTCTTTCTTGTTTAGCATAGGTTGTACATGTTTGGCTGTTTTATAGATGCATGCTGGTGACACATGCATTATATGCCACACCTTTTGTCGTCATTGTGAGTTTAAGGAGTTCCCAAACACACATTGAGATGCAGGTCTTTATGGACTAGCATCGTAGTTATGTTTTTTCTTGTTTCATTAGCATCATTTTCCTTTGTGCTCTTTACGAAGAGTTGCGCCACTTTACAGGAAGCCCACACCAAGCAGTCACTAGCTCTTGCATCAGTGGTTTATTTGCCAGTTTGTTTTACATGATTACATTGCGTGTCCCTTGCACACCCTCATATCAGTCGCCTTGTACGACATGCCTGAGAATGCAGTAGTTCTGTTCTGTATGTGTCTTCTCATATACCCCGGGAACTACACGGGGAACATAGACACATGGAACTACACGGGAAACATAGACCCCGGGAACTACACGGGGAACATAGACCCCGGGAACTACATGGGGAACATAGACCCATGGAACTACACGGGGAACATAGACCCCGGGAACTACACGGGGAACATAGACTCAGGGAACTACACGGGGAACATAGACCCCGGGAACTACACGGGATGTTTTCTGGTTTAATATGGAAATAATCATTGAGACCCAAAGACTACAGCTGCGATACATAATGCCTACGTCACCAGCACACTGCTATGTGGCAGTGAGACATTGACAACCTGTGCTAAGCAAGAAAGAAGGCTCAATACCTTCTATCTATGGTGTCTACGCTACATCCTCGGTATTTCGTGGAAAGACAAAGTGACAAGTAGAGGTTTTATCCCGTGCTGGCCTTCAGAGCATGTATACAATGCTTAGACAGTGCAGACTATCCTGGCTTGGCCATGTCTGCCGCATGGATGATGGTCGCATCCCAGAAGATATCTTCTTTGGACAACTGGCAGATGGCTAAAAAACAGTTGGGTGACAGCAGCTGAGATTCAAAGATGTGTGCAAGAGAGACGTAAAGGCACTGAACATAAATCCACAAACTAGGAAGGTGAAGCTGTTGATCGCACGGCATCACCTCAGATTGGGCGAACGGAAGCTCTCACAGCAAGCAGAAGAGAGAAGAAAACATCGAAAGAAACACCAGGAATATAAGCATCTGAGGTATGTTACCTGAGGGGCACATTCCCATAGACAGTTATGACTGAAGGGGCAATTATTATTAATCACTGAGCCTGTCCGTGTATTTGGAATGGTTCATGTGTTCCAAAGCCTGTTAGGCATGATATACTTTCTGTGATATCTTTTTTTTCAGTATTTCATATCTTAAGATATCTTGTCCTGGTGCCCCTATATGTAGGAAAAAGATGTCTGATTAAATCATACATTGTATTCATTGTCCATGCGTACAAAGTTGATGTGTTAACATTTTTAACAGACTAATAGGTCATTGGCTTAGCATGTTTCTAACTTTGTCTACATGCTTTATTATTTTTCAGGCTTGTAGGAGAGAAATTAAAAGAAAAAGCTTCAGCTAAACGGAGACGCCACCATGACAGTAAACTCAGATCTAAAACATGGATGTTTTAATACTGTAATACTGAGTACTATTGCACTTTTTTTCTCTTTCACTTCAAGTTTTCATTTGCAGCATTTTCCCCCTATAGTCTGAATCACGTAAATCTTTCATTACTTCTTGTTAAGTGATAAAAAAAAATTACAAGGGCCTTACAGTTAACGATCACAAATACGATTGCTTATTTTGAAACGACAGTACTTCAAACTTTAAAAAATGTACAACCATTACAGACCAGACGAAAGGCAAGAAACCGATCGAAACAAACACCTCTTCAGCTTGATTGAATTATTGGATTTGTTGTCGTGTGAATATATCATTAAAAGAAATATATTTATAAAGTTATCACATTTACGAGCCTTGTAGATCAACAACTTATAACGGTATTTAACTAACACTAGCAATTGAAGCTCTTACACTCTTGCTTACAAATTACTAAACACAACATTTTGTGATAACGAAATCCATGTTTCATATTTGGCATTTATCACTCTGTAGGGGAATAGACTGCTGACTTGAAAGCAACATTATTTTTGTTAGATTTATGTTTAAAGATGAACTTTGCAAGTCACTAAAAATGATGTACAACTATAATTTGCAAGTATAAAACCTGTAATCACTAATAATAAAGTAAGTTTATTATTTAATCTATAATGAAACTGAGTTGTTATGTCATTTTCATAATTTTTGTAATTATTATTATATTTCTAGTTGGATGTTTTATAGTATTTGTTTAATTGTGATTCCAGTATTCATTTTTGTGTTGTTCCGCTCTGTCATACTCGAGAAACCGCTTTCTAAACATGCACGCTAATGTTGTTGTTGCTGTTGTTGTTGTCGATATTCTATAGCTGATGAGCTGTCTACTCTTGGCAGCTCAATGCCATTCTTAGACAAGTGCAGGTTTTCTGCAGTTGGTCCAAGATTCCATGCAGTGAGTTGGCGATTGTCGGAGGCATCTGTAGTACGTTTTTCCTGGCGTTTGTGAGTGGTGGGCACTCCGTGAGAAGGAGGCTGGTTGTGTGATAAGGGTAAGAGCAGTGTCTACACATGGGTCGGTGCTGAGGACACACTACGGTAACAAATACCTCCTCGTGACATACGACGAGGTATAAATGTTCCCGTTTTTTTGACAAATCTAGCAAAACAAAACAAAAGTTTAGACATTATGATAAAAAACTATGGTGTGCGATTCCTGTCTCACCTCCAGAGAATATCCCCATTTCTCATGTAATCAGTTTCCTATTTTCAATTACCTACCACTTTTCACCTTCCACCGTGGATGAAGGCCCGCCAACTCACACACGCACCATTAGAAACTATTATTAACAAAAACACATTTATTAAAACGGGACCTGCTGACTAAATTATCATTTTATAAAGCCTGCACCGAGCTATACATGCGATCTTACAACAGTGGCTTCTGTAGACATTTGTTTTACGGGATAGGGTAGTCAGCCCAATACAGAACTCACATTAGTCGCCTCGTTCGGTAAAACTTTATATATATATATATATATATATATATATATATATATATATATATATATATATATATATATATATATATATATATATATATATATATATATATATATATATATATATATATATATATATTGTTAAAGTCTGTTTACTGTCTGTTTGAGGCTAGAGATGTATAACTGGCCCTATGTTGGAAGATGTAGACACTCTCTAGATGTAGCTGCCCGTTTGTGTTCGTATGTTGTAAAGATAGCAGAGTGGGCGTGTCATAATGAAGCGGGGTATTTAGGTCACCGGCATGAGGTGCCGCCAGGGTATAGTAGAGACACACATAGTATCAGCATACATGTAGATACAGAAGTTTCGTGCTTGTATTGAATGTGGTTGATCGTGTAGGTGAGAGGATAATAATGCTGACAACACTAAGGCCGTATAAGCTCTTGGACGACTTCACATAAACTCACACAACCACAAGTAGAATTCAGTGAAGTAGGGAATGCTGCTGACGTTTACAATATTTATTCCTGACGTACGATAATATGATGATGGACGAAACAGTCAGTAGCACAAGATCATGGACATTATATGTGTAGTTATGAAGGTTAACATCAGGCATCACAGATACCGAACAGCTTAGACATGAAACAATGTCTTGACCAATAACTACTGTTCATGCAATAGCTCTAATCCCTGACTGAGCCCCGTCAGGTAAGCCCTAGCAAATATATTGCCTAGTACGGGCGATGACAGTTATTTAACAAAGTCAATGCTATTGTCCTACAACTAGAAAAAGACTTCATTCTGGCCTCACATGACAGGTACTTCATTCTGGTGAAGAAGATTGGCAGTAAACACGGACCAATATAATGACGACGAAATCAGGCCGCAGGTCGCGGGCCTCCATAATCAGGTGACTCTCAGTTTACATAAACTTCTGAGAATAATTATATTTCTGCCAAACAATATTCCGCGTGCCTTGCGGATCCATTAAGTTGATTCTTGGGCTTATAATAACAGGTCAACTTAGACCTAGTCTTTCAATATGTATCCATACTGGGGTACAATATATTAACTCCTCGTGAGCTTCGCTCACTATGTCGCCATCTGCAATAAGTGTACCTATAAGATCAAATCGAGACGAAAGGATCGAATAATGTTTCAGTTACCTTCTCATAGAATCCGTACACTCTAAGGTAACACAACACAGCCAATACTGGCATAAAGAATCACTCAGGGAAGGAAGAATGACAAATCAGTCATTCCCAGAATTTCCAAATCCCTATCGAAACTTGACAGAGAGAAATCTACGGATCGACACATCCGTTCTAAGCCTCAGGTACACTCTCTTTGACCAAGTCTCTCGGTCTTTGTGCTAAGACCTGCGCATGCCCAAAGAGCATGGACCAGATCGAGGCTAAACCAGACCAGGCGTTTCCGCCCAAACGGGTGGTAAAGATACTCCGTATATGGTCCTATAAATAGACTTAAGACATGTCAACTAAAAGACATGCCTGAGGTAGGACAACATAAGACAGGGGAAGATAATCACAAGTCAAACCTGTCACAGAAAGATAATAAACATTTATCTCTCTTTGATCACATTAAACCAAACATAAATTAGGTTGGTGTCTTTCACACCGTCAAAAATGACAGCAACGTATATATATATATATATATATATATATATATATATATATATATATATATATATATATATATATATATATATATATATATCCATTACCATAATTTCTTCCTTAAGTTACTTCGGTCGGTCGGTCACATCATGCACACCGTCATTTGCGCACTATTCTATTTTCGAGAGAGTACATTAACTTTCAACCACAGCTAAGGGTTGCAACTGTGGTTGAAAGTTAGACAATATTTGCATTGTGTTATGTTTAAATATCATAACATTGGTTGTATACGATTACTTCCTGGTTTATGTTTACGGACGGTTGTCATTAGTTTCAGGGAGTGACGTCTTGACTTTTGCTAAAATGTGTAGCAGACGTGAGTTTTCAAGTGGGACAAGATAACGTCTCTAACCTGCAGTCTGCTTGTGTCGTTTGACCAGTATGCATGGAGTGTGTCCGTTAGGACTTGATTTCAGCGTTATGTCCTTCCTTTGGCAATATGATTATTGCACCTGCAAGATATATTACCATCACTGCCTTATACATTCATTAACTGTATAATGCCAGTTTAGTCTAAGCAGTGTGCGTGAAATCCTTGTGCACGTAAGTTGACTGTTCAATTAAACTGAGAGTATCAGAATCAAGGACAGTAGAGACATGTACTTAGAAAAGCTTCGATGTCGTACCCTATTCAATGCGGAGTAGTGTGTAAATAAACGTGTGAACTGTGCCAAGAAGTTAGGCATTATTAACTGAGTACCTGTGGTGCGGGCCAGGGAGTATTGAGTGATTGGCCATAATGAATATCTTATAATTCATCAAATGGAATATATGAGGATAACCCTGGAGAGTACTCAGCAGGCCAATATAAAATAAGGAGTGTTCAAGCATTGAGCCTAATGCACTCGTAACACAGGTGAACTGTTCCTGAGAACACATACTATTATAAAATTTCCCCGCATCATTTTGGGGGCCAAGCTAAAGAAGGCAGAAGCCTAAAATTGGAAGTCGAGGACTTTTTTCAAAATGGCGGCACTGATCGTCTGCCTAAATATTTCAAGTATGGAAGGGATTTCCATCTATGATGTTATTTAAATGTGCCTCAAAGTGTCTCTAATACACAAAAGTGACTTGCTATTGGTGTCGTGAAACATTCTAAATCCACATATATAAATTAAAAGGTAAATGTAAAGCCTAACAAATAAATTCTATAAAAGGAAAGAAGAATGGTAAAGAACAGTGCTGTCACAATGACGGTACTCGAGATCCCCCTTTTTATGCTCCGTCTGCAAAATTGTAACGCTTTCATGTTGATAGTAAGCCTACTGCATCATACACGCGTTTCCACAACACAATAAAACGGGTACTGCAGTTCTAAGAAAAACCTTGAGATACGCAAGCTGATTAATGACCTAAATTAATACTAGCATTAATTACACTACGTTACCATAAACGAACGGACAGATGGACTTAGGATAGAAAGAAGGGAGGGCTGATCGGAGGAACACATGCAACACTAAACACGCGTCTCGCGATATTAATGCCACCCCAACAAGCGTAAGGCCAGAAGCAATACTTTTTTTTTCAGATGGACAGTGATAAAAAACACTACCCTTACGAGAGTTATATTTAAAAACCTGAAAAATGCTTATTGGGAAACATGACATTCTACTGTTTTATGTCTGAAATCCTGACATTAATCTGACAGTACAGCAGACACCCTAAAAGTTTGGAAGTGAGGAAGTGGTAACAGCACGACTATCCTAGAAGAAAATACATATTTTGAACGCCGCCACTTAGCCCCATAAAACTTATATATTTGGGTTCCTTAGGACTTGCTGACAAAGAATATGTTAAGTGTTATGCAAATAGTCTAGGAATTAACAAGTTATAGCCAAAATAAAATGGTGGTGCTGTCAGACAACACCAAAATCAGAATCGCTCAGTGGCAGATTTTTAAACCACCATTGTACGGGAAATAGGTCCCCATGTTACCTCCTATTTGATTGGATAGAAATAAAAGTAAGGCTAAACACGATTAGTCGGACTATAAATACTATTTTTCGTTGTTAGGGGAGACGGATGGAAGGGTACTTTTTTTCAAACGCTTGGGTAAACATGGCACGATTGGTTAGACCCGCCAATATAGTCACTTAGACGCGTCAGTTCAGCACCACATTTTCAAAAATACTTTCTAAAGCAACAGTGCGTTGAGAATCAGCTTATAATTTTCTAAATAAAAGCCTGAGACAGAGGCAGGTCGGAATTTGTGCCATAATTTGTGCCATTATTCTTCACCAGTCAACGTATCTGTTTATTATTTCCATGAATTGTGGTAAGCTTGAAATATTTGATATCTTTTTAATGAAAATTGAATGTAAATTAATAATTTATGTCTGTATATGTGTGTGGTTCAGTAGCGAACCTGAGGCAAGGCCTATATAGTGCTCCAACCTGAACAGAAGGTGTCGGAGAAAAGTAAAACTACATGGAATTACCAAATAGTACACTGACACCTATCCTATTGTATAGAACGACTTACAGATGAAATTGCAGAGGCGTAGTAACCATTAGGGAGGAGAATACTGGTGTAAAATGTTTCAGATGAAGATAGCAGTTGGCCTACCGCTCTGAACTCAGTGTTTGTTATATATTGTGCTTAGTGTAGAAATAGAGTATAAATTAGTTCTGAAGTAGGAGGTACAACCTTCTTGTTTCAGGGACTGTGGTCCTAAAGTTATTGAGCAGCACCTGGTCAGAGCTTTGCTGAATCCAGAGGCGGACAGCATACTCCTTGGTCCATATAGCAAACAGTGAGGTGTTTCCAGAACACAGGGGAGCAATCGAGCAGAGGAGTCTTTTCCTTCCGCCATCACGAGAGTTAAGCCTATGTGGCCAGCGGAGCTCAACATTATGTACCTCCTCTTAAAATGACATTGTATTAAAATAAGAGGGGAAATTAATTGTTTTAATGCCAGGAACTGAGAACATCTCCAATACTAGTTCCAACAGAAACAAACACTTGAAGTCATGATGACAAATAACAACATAGCTTGAAAAACAAAACCAGTATTACCTCATAGTACTACTACACAACTGACACACATAGTATAATACGAATAAAATATGTCACTACAAGATTCATATTTATAAATTATGTACATATAAATTGTGATTACATTTTATTATGATTCCTGGTTCACTGTGTAGTTGAATCAGGATCTCTATTAGTGAAAGTAATTAATACATATATATTTGCAACTTTACCAGTGACTCATTTAAGGTAGTCTCATAGAGTGTTATATGTATGTGAGTGTCACAATGTTGTCAAGTGTGGTGGAATAAATTAAATTGTTTATCTGTTTGTTATTGTTGTGACTTACACTTCATCATATACAAAACCCTAGACATTCAACGTAGTCATCACAATATTCCAGAATAATTCTGACTGAGGTATAAATATGTGGTAGCAAGTAAGGTCATCTGTAATACACTACACGTATTAGATACAGATACCTTCACAGCTGATCTCAGTCAGTACACTAAGTCCCCTATAAATATTTATAACATCCTACTTTACCATAAGTCACTTCGATTACGGAAACAACAGCAGATGGATTGATTTGCCGTTGCCCTAAAGACGCCAATAGGCGTGATGGGAAACAATGGCGAAGAAAACCTATCTGCTGTTGCCCTAAGACGCCACTAGGCGTAATGGCCACTGACTGCTTTGACAGTCTGTGGCTAAGGACGGAAGAAGAAGAGAAAGACTTTACCACAATTGGATATAAGTCAAAGAAATTGACTGTTTCCTATGAATTTCAAGTATTTTGTCAAGAAACATGGACCAGAGCGGTGTCCGTCATATGTCAGTATGAACCAGTTCTAGGCCTAACCAGAGCCTAAGTTACGAAACATCACTGTATTCCTTGCTTGAAGAAGTCTCAAGGAGGATTTTTTTGTGGCGACAGATAAATAGATTTATTGTTACATACAGCTTGACTGTAGATAACATCTGTTGGCCTGAATTCTGGTTTCACAAATTATTGTTATCATTATGTCGATGTGTTTGTAACTAGCGGGAGGCTGGTGGGACTTAATTTGTTCATTTAATACCGCGAAAGCTAGGTCAAATGAGCAAATTAAGCGTTCTGTAGAGTAGTATCTGCTTGGTTCATAGTGAGGAGCCAGTATATTGTGCTGGTTGGATAAAAATACTGCCTCATTTGAATTTAGCAGATCCATTTCTGTCTAGTTGTAAAGTCATGTTTACATATTGTTTGTTGTCATAAGTCCTGTCATTGTCATATTTTATTAAGTTTGCTACATTATTGTTTGTAAGATTGTCCATTCTTCCCTTACTATCATTTAGTTCATAGATGTTATAAGTGTTGTGATACGCGTCTTGTCTTGTTCTATTGTTATAGAGCATTAGTTTAATTTATTGTTATATACATGTCATATTTACTCCTTGGTTTATACATTTGTTTTTCCTTTAGTTGCTCTAACCCTGTCTTCTTGTCATTGCTTGTTGTAGTTACTATTTTTTTCTGTTCCATATTGTCTATTTGACTAACATCTATTATATTGCATTTATAAACTGATGTGAGATTGGTGGATTGAATATTGAATATTTAACTGACATATTCATACACATAAAAGTTAAAATATTGTGTATTACTGAGAATCACAATAGTAAGAAACCATGACTTCATTAAAGGATTTATTGAAGATTGGTAAAGAATTTAATTTGGAAGGTGAAGCCTTGCAAGATTATGTGGATAAATGGAAATAGAATTAGCTGAAAAAAGGATACAAGAGGAACTCCACAAACAAAAAAAGGAGACAAGAAGAACTCCATAAAGAGGAATTGGCTGAAAAAAGGAGATCAGAAGAATTGGCTCTTGAAAGAGAAAAATTAGCTTATGCTAGATCTCTAGAGGAGATCAAATCTCAACAAGCTCAAGCTATAAGATTAGCTGAGATTGAACTGGACAAACTAAAATTACAACAACCACTGTTGCATCCTGGGGTAGGTGAAGATAAAAATAAAGATCATTCTACTGCCATCAGAATTAATCTGCCAAAATTCAATGCGTCCATAGACGATATTTCATGCTTCTTAAATTGATTCCAAACTTACCGTGAAGAATGTAAGATTGACAAATCTACTTGGACCTGCAGACTTATGAATTTATTGGTAGGTGAACCATTAACTGCAGTCTCTACTTTAGATGACCAAAGCAGAAAAGATTATGAAGCTGTCAAATTGATGTTATTGCAGTTTTATCAATTAGATTATGAGGGTTACAGACAGAAATTTCGTTCTTTGTACCTAGATTCTGGAAAAGATTTCACTGAAATTATTTCAGCTATTAAATTAAATTTTTCTAGTTGGATTGAATTATCCAAAACTGAAAAAAACTTTTGAGGGATTGTCAGATTTAATTTTAAGAGACAAGGTTTTGTCATCGGTTAGTACTGATTTTCTTGCATTCCTACAGGAAAGAAAACCTGAGGATCTGACTAAACTACAAACATTAGGTCGTCAATACCAAGTTGCCCATCCTAACAGAATAGTGAGTAAAAACAATGTTAAGGAATCATTACCGGTTGCATCTGCTAGGTCATTTCAGGACAATGCACCTAGATACAGATCAAACAGTATGGATAGGAATCAAAGATTTAATCCATCACATAATTACAGCAAGAACAGAGGTAGATACAACTTTAATAAACATCAACCTCAAAGAAATTTCAATTCATACGAAGAAGAACACTTTTTTTCACAAACCTCTTTTAAATCAAATAATTGGCAAAATAGAGGAGGATATAACCCTAAACAAAATGGAGGGCAAAAATCTTTTTACAGAGGTAATGATCAGAATTCACTGAATAAAAGATCTTATCATAACAATACTACCAGGCTACCTAGAAACCCTGAACGTACAAATGCTGTAGTGCATGATAATGATCATAACCATGATGATATAGTAGCACATGCAAATTCATGCAGTGTGGACTTAGCAAATAGTGATAACTGTACTAATTGCAAAAAGTACTGGTTCGTTAATTTTAAATAAAGGCTTTGTCAATAATCAGTTAGTATCTTTATTGAGAGATACAGGAGCAACCACTATTGAAGTTCGCAAAGCATTGGTAGATAGGTCGGACTATACAGAAAAACATGTGAAATGCATCACATTTGGAGGAACTGTAAAATATTACCCCACGGCTGAGGTATTCTTGGATACGCCATATTTTACAGGAAGAACACTTGTATGTCTGTTGGAAAATCCAATTGCTGGGATTATTTTAGGAATCATACCAAAATTACATGATTGTTCAAAGAAGGATATCGAGAGATGGGAAAAACAACATTTACTTTGTTCAAATACTGTGACAACTAGAGCGCAGGCTCACATGGAGAATAATCAACACATACCACTTGTTGATGTGTTACCTGAAGATGTAACTGAGGAAATTACTTCAGAAGAAGATGAAGAAGATGAGAATAATAATGATTATGAAAATCATCAACAGGAAAATAAGGAAGATATAAAGGTAATGGATGATGTCAATACTAATGATGATACTTTATTTCAGATGGAGCTCATTGATAAGGAAACCTTTATACAAAGGCAAAAGGAGGATATTTCTTTAAGAAAATTTTTTCACATTGCTCACTTAAATGATGTAATGGTAGATGACAATGCTAAACACTGGTATACTATAAAGAATGGGTTATTAGTAAGAAACTATCAAGATGCTAATTCCTTAAATAAACAGATTATGGTACCAGCTTGTTTTCGTCCATTTGTCTTACGACATGCACATGACATTGAATGCGCGGGACATTTAGGTGTTGCTAGAACCATGCAAAGAGTGTTGTCACACTTCTTTTGGCCTGGTATTACAAAAGACGTAAAACTATTTTGTCGTACGTGTACCACTTGCCAAAGCTTGGCAATTAGAAAACCAAAACATGATGCTCCTATTCAGGCATCTGACATATCTTTGCGGCCTTTCGCAAAGATGGCCATTGATATTATTGGCCCTTTAAAGGTTACATCAGCCAGAGGTCATCAATATGTGTTGACTTGCATTGATGTGTGTACACGCTGGCCGGAAGCCATACCATTAAAAACCATTACTACAGTAGATATTGCTGATGCACTATTTTTAATTTTTAGCCGTATAGATTTCCCTGAGAACATTTTATCGGATAGAGGAACTCAGTTAGTTTCGGACAATTACAGGTTATGGATATGTTTGGGATTGAGAGATCCCTTAGCTCAATTTATCATCCACAGTCTAACGGGAAAATAGAAGTTCTTAACAGATCCATAAAACAAATGTTACATAAGGTTACCATTAAATATCCACACAATTGGGACAGAGTTCTCCCCGCTATTTTATTTGCGTACAGGGAAATTAAAAATGAACATATAGGCTTTAGTCCATTCGAATTGGTTTTTGGAGCCAATGCAAGAGGCCCAATGTCTATATTAAAATAGCTATTAATTGGAGCTGAGATGAATGACGAGGTTCAAACCTCATACCAATATGTGATCAACCTAAGGAAAAAAATAATAGACGCATACCAAATTGCAGTAAACTCATCTGAAAAGGCAAAGCTGAGAGCGAGGTTATTTCTTAACCCAAACCGCAAATTACGCCAACTTTGGAAAGATGATGAAGCATACGTACTATTACCCAAGAAAGATAACAAACTATTAGTGTCATGGAGAGGACCTTACAGGATTGTGGAGAAACTGTCTGATGTTGATTATATTGTTTCAGTAGATGGGAAAGAAAAGACTTTTCATATCAATATGTTACAGCAGTTTCATGCACGTCCACCACATCTTAGACCAGTCTTTGAAGCTCTTGATGAATCTGTCACTCGTCACTCTTCTTTGGCTGTGATACAGGAGGAAAATTCTGATTTGACGGATGGAAATGAGTCACTCTTAGTGTTACCTAGTGTTCACTTTTTAGCTACTGAAAGTTGGAAAGATGTTGCCATATCTCCAACGCTGTCTTCTTTCAGAAAGAACAAGCTACTCAATTGTTACTGTCTTTTGCTGATGTCCTTACTGATGTGCCAGGACATACCGATATCATCGAACATGATATCGTTCTTACTGATTTTCAACCTATTAAGTTGAAAACCTATCCTATACCTATACACTTACAGTCTCAAGTTAAAGAGGAATTAGAAAAGATGGTGAAGTTAAATGTCATTTCTCCATTTCATTCCCCTTACAGTTTTCCGGTGGTCTTGATTCGGAAAAAAGATAAATCTATACGCATATGCACAGATTTTAGACGTTTAAATTCTGTGACCATAAATGACGCTGAACCACTCCCAGTGTTAGAGTCTTTGTTAGACAGATTAGCTTCTGCTACATTCTTCTCGAAATTTGATCTTTCTAAAGGCTACTGGCAAGTGCCATTAACGGATAAATCCAAGCCTTATACTGCCTTTGCTATGCCATTAGGTCTATTTGAATTCAATTGTATGTCTTTTGGCTTAGTAAACGTGCCTGCGACCTTCGTTCGCATGATGCAAAGACTCTTCTCCGATAGAGAAGATCTTATCACCTATATAGAAGACATTTGTATGTTTCATCAATCATGGGATGAACATGTAAAATGTATTCAGTCCTTACTTCACACTTTACGTCTCCATAATTTAACTGCACGTTCATCTAAAACTAAAGTAGGATTTCGGGAGATCTCATTTTTTAGGATATAAAGTAGGAGGAGGTTTCTTGAAAACTGACGATACTACTATCTCTAGAATTCTAAACCTTGATGTTCCCAAAACAGAAAAACAGGTTAGAAGTATTCTCGGTCTACTCAATTTTTATCGTAAATTTATCCCTAATTTTTCTGAAATTAGATCTGTTTTATCGTCCCTTGTGAAAAAAATTCACCAAATAGATTTATATGCAGCCATGATTGTTATGTTGCCTTAAATCAGCTTAAACAGATGTTTTCAAAAATGCTTATCTTGAGATTGCCTGATCCTGCCAAACATTTTACCCTCTGAGTCGACGCATCAAAGACGTCCATTGGAGGTTCGTTGTTGCAGGAATGGAATGGCTGTCTGCATCCCACACTCTACGTAATCAGATAGCTGACGCCTACAGAGCAGCTGTACCCTATCATTGAGAGAGAGTTACTAGCAGTGGTATTTTTCTTTTCCAAACTACAACGCTACTTACTTGGAGCAAGTTTTACACTGGAGACTGACCAGAGAGCCTTGTCGTACCTGAAGACGGCACGTTTCAAGAACGAAAGAGCTGACCGTGCCTCTCTGCCCTTCAACATTACGAGTACAATATAAAGCCTATCAAGGGAAGCGTGAATGTGATGGCCGATGTGTTGTCTCGCTGTGTGAAACATCAACTGGTTGACGAATCAAATTCTGCTTCAACACATATATAATGATCAAGCCTGCGTTATGTTGCCATTTACAATTTAAGAACTATGGCGCAACTTTAACGTTGGATGAACTGCTACATAGACCATCCAGTGACAAGAGTGTCGCATACTTCATAAATTTCGGCCACGGTGCTTCGTCATGTACAGAGACAGTTTGCTAAACTACGAACAGTATGCCAAGCATCATGATGATGATGTTTTTACGTATAACCTAAGTCAACTAATATATCAAATCCTTTGCCTATGGTTACTAATACGATTGTTCAAGAACTATACTGCTATACTACATGCAAGTTATAAGATGACTATTTTCAAGATATAGTAGCAATGCGATTTGTTCAAGACACATTCATTGAATTACTCACCAACTTTTCCTTTAAAATGGACTGCTACTTGCATAAAAAGGGAAACAACAAGGAAATGCCGATATCTGAAAATTCAAAGGGGACATAACAAAATAAATTTTTCATCTCAACTTGGACTTTGAAAAATGGAAATCACAAAATGAATAACAGTGACTTTCAATTCCAGTCCTATTGCAGGGAAGACAAACATTGACAGTTGAAATACATGAAACGTTCATATTTCAATGAACTTCTTTGTCACTACAGATGAAAATGACTTTGCATCATCGAAAATAATCTATAAATGCATGAGAATTATGATATAATGGAACTTTGTTCGAAAATACGTGATTGAAAAGGACTTTCGTGCAACGGATCATATTGACATTAAATAATTAATACTAATTACTTGATATGTGTTTAATTCATCTAAACCACAAGAGGTTACATACATAGTGTAATGGATTATTTTAATGTGTTCATATATTACTTAATATATTGCCACATTACAGTGTACTAACATGATCAGTCATCCCATCAGACTACATACAAACAAATATTGATAACTATTTTGACCTATTGTCGCAGTCACTCATTATGAATTGATTTGTCTGCCTCATATGATCTATTGTGTCTTTGATTGCTAATTATGCATGTCATTGATAAATAGGGAGACTTACATGACTGACATGACATATGGTGTTTGTTGACATGGTGCGCTGTATGAGTGCCTTGACGGACACATATTGACATTTTTTTCGCACTGCCTTATTATTAATATGGTGACCTCACAGTAGTGTCAAAAGAGATGTCTCCGAAATAGACAATGGGTTTAGTGATTTCATTACTGGATTCCACACCGTGTGTGTCTAATTGTTGATTTTGGAGCACGCATCTAGGTGCTATATCAATGGGGACAGTTGTGGGAGGTTCATGTGTCATCTGGTTACTCCAGTGATTTTATAGATTTGCAATGGAAATAATGAAAAGTTCCTTTTCATTATTTTACTGCAGGGGGGAGTGAATGTTATGTTTAAATATCCTAACATTGGTTGTATACGACTACTTCCTGGTTTATGTTTACGGACGGTTGTCATTAGTTTCAGGAAGTGACGTCTTGACTTTTGCTAAAATGTGTAGCAGACGTGAGTTTTCAAGTGGGAAGAGATAGCGTCTCTAACCTGCAGTCTGCTTGTGTCGTTTGACCAGTATGCATGGAGTGTGTCCGTTAGGACTTGATTTCAGCGTATATCCTTCCTTTGGGAATATGATTATTGCACCTGCAAGATATATTACCATCACTGCCTTATACATTCATTAACTGTATAATGTCAGTTTAGTCTAAGCAGTGTGTGTGAAATTCTTGTGCACGTAAGTTGACTGTTCAATTAAACTGAGAGTATCAGAATCAAGGACAGTAGAGACATGTGCTTAGAAAAGCTTCGATGTCGTACCCTATTCAATGTGGAGTAGTGTGTAAATAAACGTGTGAACTGTGCCAAGGAGTTAGGCCTTATTAACTGAGTACCAGTGGTGCGGGCCAGGGAGTATTGAGGGAATGGCCATTGTCACGGAGAGTTATGTTAATTAATTTTCTATATTTTCCTCTTCTTTTCTTCCACCTATGTTCTCTAATTATTGCCGCTCTTATCCTTTTTCCTGTGTTTTTTCGCATTCGTTCGTTTGCGACTAAAATACATTACTAGTTTGCCATTCTCACTTTCGCTAGTTTCGTTTCTCATTTAGAAACGCATTTCATCGCTTACAAACGAGAAACTTGATTACGTAGATGTCAGTCTCTGCCGGTCGAACCATAGCTGTGAATATACGGTTCTCGCCAGACATACGTCTGCAGTTTCCCCGGTCAGAGCACTGCCCGACCAGATTTCTGGGTTTGGGGTGTGAGAATTCGCTCCGTTGGACATGGCAGGCCGACGGATTGTCTACCTTTTGCAGCAACTGCGTGAATTTTTCGTCAGGATAGTCCGGCGAAGTGTGAAATTGCGCTCCGCGCTGCAGACGGTTGTCTGAGAGTTGCAACTGACACGCGTACATCTCGGTCAGTAGGTGGCAGTTACGACACGCGTTAAGCTGACGTAAGTGTTGGGAGTAGGGGAGATAATTTCGCTTGGCGAAATAAGTTGGGGCCCTTTGTCTAATTTTAAGATATTGGCCCGAGTTTGAAACTTTATTTTCATTCTCGCTCCTAAATTCGCAGTAGACAGGTCGCTCGGAACAGTATAAGCTGTATAGCGAAGTTCTCAGTTTGTTTCGACAATTTGTCGAACTTCTAGACTTCCATATATATATAAGCATATAATTCTTAAGTGGTGCGACTACCTGTAGTTCTGTGTGAGGTAAAATATTATATACTATATTCTAGTATTTTGTGAAGTGGTTAAAGTTTTAAGTCGCTTATTTCATATTTTACTAGTTCTTTGGTGCAGAGTGATTAAATTTATAAGTATATATTATTTTCTAGTGACGCATACAGTGGAAAGCAGGATAAATTATATTTCTAGCTTAACAAACATGTAGCCATAATGAATTTAATTTAACTGCTAACTACTCAGTCGAGATATATTTTCTAAACTAACTTATAACTGCTAGATGTCTCATGAGTATTGATGAAAAATATTTATATGTATTTTAAATTCATGATGATTGATTTTATAATATAACTATTTCACGGGAAGTGTTAAATGATAAGCTTTACGCGTGCAGTTTAAAATATAAGTTATATCCTTATACATAGTATGTATAATTATTTTATATGTGCTTTTTCCATTTTATGTGACCCAGAACTTGCCGGCGTTTAGTAGTAAAGAGACATACTTGTGAGAAGAATAGACATTTCCTAGCTTTAACCACGTGGGTTGTTTCAAGTAACACTGGTCTGACAGTGCACGTGCTATCAGAGATAGACAGTAATACCAATCCCACTAACGGTTTTTCTAAAGACAAAATGTTTATACTGGGCCTTTGAGCCAGACTTTATTTCTTCACAATAAACTCAAATATACATGCTGCCTAGCGGCGAGAATCATTACAAGAATTAACATTAATATTTCCGACAAGTATTGAAAGAGTGTATAGTGAACCAAGACTGTCTTTCCAAATTAAGGGAAACCTCGTGTTTTTTTTACTCTGTGTGCCCGTTTAAACTTGCTTATCCAAACTGATTCAAGTGACATTAACAGTTATCAAAATTTAACTGGTGAAGCGAACCCTCCCCGAAAACAGTGAAAGAAACCTGTAATTGTAGAGCTGGGATTCGCTTTATCCAAAGAATACAGATTCACTGTAGAGAAGTGTCCTAAGGTGGCGCCAGACGGTGAACAACATCAAGTTTCTTTTAGGTAAGCACGAGCGCCACGTACCCTGATGAAAGAACCGAGTGAGAGTGACGGAAGTATGTTCGTTGTTTAATGCACTCACTTGTTGTATTTTTTTCTAGTCAAGATTTGCTGCTTAAGTAAATTGTTCATTTAGAATAGAAACCTCTGTCAAAGTCAGTCTATACCTTCTAAGGGGGACAATAGTAGACCCTAACCATATGTATTTGTGACTCTTTGGGCCATCATCTGTCTCATAACGGGGCTGTGGGCTAAACCTAGAGTTAATATCATAACGGGGCTATCATCATTGTAGCATTCCCTTGATATTTTATGACTATTTGTATATGTTTTGATGTAATTTCGATGAGTTGTGAAGAAATTTTAAATGATAATTAAAGTTTCTCTTGAAATTAATCAGCTTGTTGGTCAGCTCGTTCTAGAATATCTATATAATCATTTGTTATAGGTTCCCACGTTTGTGTGTCTACCTGTCGTCACTTGAATGTGCGTGCACGTGAGTGGATATATATATATTTAATGTATATGTGTTAGACTGTCTGACTGCTGTAAAGCTGTCGTAGAAGATAGGTGAGAGAGAGAAGATTTTTTTTTCGATCTCAGAGACAGCCTCTATCACTACTCTACCACCTCACTCGTGGAAATCTATTTTTGTATTTCTATCTCACACTGTGACTATCACTCATTCCAACCTATTCAGAAGGGACCAACCCAAGTCTTAATACTCCTATCTAAAATCTACGACAAATGGTTGCTCGTTACCGGGAATTGAACCCAAAATCCTGAGACGACTACGACAAATGTGGACTCGTCTATCTGGATTTTGAACTTAAGATTCTTTATTCTGAAATAGAGTAAGAGTGTGATGTCTTGTGAGTTGTTATATCTTTAAATAATTTATCCCCTAGACTAACGATCTGTTTATGGGCGTGCTGACCACACGGCTAATGATTGTTTTTTCCACAGCATTATTAAGCATTATACACTTGGTTTACAGGTTGATTTTGTCGGAATATATGTTAATTGTTGATTTGTAATACTAAACGCTGGTAAAGTGGTGAGTGTATAACATTCACCGGGTACTGAAGAAGTAGGTGTTTGAGCAAAGCTAAGGAGTGCGTTTCGGACTATTTGTCCAGATTAATTTCCTCCCTTACCCTAACTGTCTTCAGGGGGTGAACTTGATAGTGGATTAAAAAAATAAAGGGGATTTTTTTTTCTCCGAAATTTTTGCTATAATCATTGTGTTTTCCACTGTAGCAACTTATTTTTCAGTGAGTAAATCTTAACTACCATTTAGTTGGCGTAGTCGTGTTTTGCATTAGGTGTTTTATTGCCGATAATAGCAGCGATAGTTAGATACTTTATTTTGGAGGAGGTATCCCAGGGTTTAAAAAAAATATCATCTTTTGATTTTTGAGGTATTTTTTTCTCGTAAGTGGTAGGAACCAGTGCATTCTTGTCTTAATTTCTTTCTCCACTAGTCTCAGTCACTGACTTAATATGGCCGAGAGGGCAAAGCTTAGACAACTCCTCAGGGACGAAGCGAGAGAGGAGGGACTGGAAGGAGAGGAAGCGAAAGCATTTGTCAGAGACGAACTTGAGAGATATGACGCGGAGAGGAAAGCAGCGGAAGACCGTCTATTAGAGCAGAGGAAGATGGATGAGAAAATGGAAATCCGCAGAGCGAACGAAAGAGAGAAGGAGAGACAGCATGAGGAAAGAGAGAAGGAGAAGGAGAGACAGCATTTGGAAAGAGAAAATGAGCAACGACGACAACACGAGCTGGCTCTTAAAACTCTAGAATTCCAAAGTCGTGGTGTTGCCTCTACCTCCAGCAATGGAGAGTCTTCTCCTCATTCCTCCTTAACTGATCCTTCTAATACTCAATCTACTCATCTCACTGCTATGTCTTTTCCGCTAGAGTCTTTCCCTTGTCCTAATGAGAAGATTGACACATGGTTAGAAAAATTTGAGAAAATTGCAACTCTGTACGGTTTGGAGAGGTCGCGTTGGAATATGAAGCTTTCCCAGGCTTTGAAAAGTTCTTCGTATGATGTTTACGCCAAACTGGAAAGCAGCCAACAAGACAACTATGATCTGTTGAAGAAAGCGTTACTGGAGCGCTTTGAAATGAATGCGCGAAAGTTTTTGCAACTGTTTCGCAACAGCAGGAAGGAGAATTCTGAAACTTTTCAGCAGTTCTCATCTCGTTTGAAGGGATATCTGACAAAGTGCCTAGAGCTCTCGCAGCTCCCCTCTACCTACGAAGGTCTTGAGGAATTTGTTTTAACAGAACAAATAAAGAACACATTGTCTGCAGATACCCGGAGATTTCTAGCTGAGCAGGGAGCAGAAAAACTTGAAGACATCTTAGAGAAGTCTGAGCGTTACCATAATGCGCTGGCTGAACTACCGGCCACTAAGCGGAAACCGACAGAGGAGCATTTTCGAAAAAATAATCTAGATCAACCTTCTCATGCTTCGAATCAGAATAACCACAGAGAAACTGGACCTCAAAACCCCCCTCCTGAAAAGACCAAGTTCTACAAGAACAAGTACCCCAACCACCCCAAACAGTCTGATCAACCCGACCGCCCTTCATGGCAGCGTAGCCAGAAAGGACAAGGTGGCAAAGGGAGAACCCATGAGCACGGGACTAATGATCAGAGTGAGCACACCGAGCCTAAACGAATCGGATGCTTACTAACAGTCTCGCACGGCGGAATTATTGACAGTGATTCCCAACCTGTTGGGGATGGACCCTCAACGCGAGGTACTGTTATTTTGAACGGTTCTCAAACTCCTTGCTTATTTGACACTGGGCTTTCTTATGATTGCATTGTTGCCAGAAACCTGATTAAACCCGGTCAGGAGACAGGAGAGACCGTCAAACTTTGTGGAGTTTCTAAGAGTGATGCACCTACAGCGCTTCCCATCGCATTGGTGGAGATACACTCTGACTTTGTCAGAGGTGTGATCAAAGCGGCTGTCATGGATGATCCCATCTACCCAGTCATACTTGGCGGGAGATACGTGCGTATTGGAAAACCGGAAGAGCCGATTGTGGCAGCAGTAACTACAAGAGGGCAAACCAAGAAGGAACAGGAGCCTGCGCCTAATTTGTTACCCATGGAACTTAAAGAAGCACAACAAAAGGACCCTACTTTGGCACCCTACTTTAGGAAACTGCCCATGGCTAAGGAACCCAGACAGCACGGGGACATTTTTTCTAAGGATGGCGTACTTTATCGCAGAACGGGCAAGCCTGACCAAGGTTACAACCAGCTCCTAGTACCGAAACAGTACAGAAGCCAAATCCTAGAAATGGGGCACTCTCTTCCCTTCAGCGGACATATGGGACAGAACGCCACAAACCAACGGATAACCACTCATTATTGGTGGCCAGGAGTAAATACTGAGATTATCAGGTAAGTCAAATCCTGTGCCCAGTGCCAACGTGTGCCACCCAAGCAACGGGCACCCCCAGTCTCTTTGGGTGAAATGCTAATAATGGGAACACCATTCGAACGGGTTGTGATCGACATTTTAGGGCCTTTGGAAAGGACTAAAAGAAGGAACAGGTTTATCCTGACCTTAGTCGATACATGCACTTTATGGGCAGAAGCTATACCGCTAACATGCGCAGATGCCAAGCATGTCGCAGAAGCCCTCGTGCAGATTTTCACTCGGTTGGGATTCCCTCAGCAAGTGTTGACGTATAACGGATCCCCATACCGAAACCTGTTGATGGATGAGATCGTTAAGATCTTGAGGGCCAAACATATCCACACTAAGCCTCATACTCCGGCCGGAAATGGGCTCGTGGAACGTGCTAATGGAAACCTCAACATGATGCTAAGTAAACTGGCACAAGTGAAACCTGAAGATTGGGATCTTTGTATTCCTGCAGCTTTATTTGACTACAGAGAATCTCCTCATACTTCTACAGGATTTCCGCCAGCTACGCTTTTATTTGGCAGACCCATCAAGGGGCCGCTGGAAGCCTTATTTTGGTCGCTGACAGACCAGAAGGCTGATGAGACAGTTCTCTCAGCCAGTAAATACGTATCGGATTTAATGGAAAGGTTGAAACTAGGATGGGACCTAGCAACGACTAACTTTAAGTGAGCATGCACAAAGCACGCTACCCGATACAGGAAAGTCGCGAAAGAGAGAGAATTAGAAGTAGGAGAGAAAGTTTTGGGGTTACTCCCTACCGAGAACAACCAACTGAGGATCGGATGGCAAGGGCCGTTTACCGTCCTGGAAAAGATTTCTAAGGCTAACTACCAGATCTCTATTCAAGGAAAGGAGAAGGTTTTCCATTTAAATCTGTTAAAGAGATACTTGGAAAAACCAGTGCCAACCTCCGACCATCTCCTGACGATCGCCAAAACTGACGAAGATGACGATAGTGGCAGGGATATTCTACTGCAATCACACGAAATCTTTCAAAAATGTCAGAAGCGGCGACGCTCTTTCAAGCGCGCAGGGGAGACATTCCAGAGAAAGGAAACTTCGGGAGTAGACTTGAGTAGGAATTGGACAGAGATGGAGGGGGGGAGATGAGATGGAAGAAGACAGACACCCTGAAGCTACGGATATAGGAAATTTATTTCCATAACGTAGACATGGAGTGCTTCCATATCTTAAGGGGGGACGTTCTGTCACGGCGAGTTATGTTCAATTAGTTTTCTATATTTTCCTCTTCTTTTCTTCCACCTATGTTCTCTAATTATTGCCGCTCTTATCCTTTTTCCTGTGTTTTTTCGCATTCGTTCGTTTACGACTAAAATACATTACTAGTTTGCCATTCTCACTTTCGCTAGTTTCGTTTCTCATTTAGAAACGCATTTCATCGCTTACGAAACGAGAAACTTGATTACGTAGATGTCAGTCTCTGCCGGTCGAACCATAGCTGTGAATATACGGTTCTCGCCAGACATACGTCTGCAGTTTCCCCGGTCAGAGCGATGCCCGACCAGATTTCTGGGCCTGGGGGTGTGAGAATTCGCTCCGTTAGACATGGCAGGCCGACGGATTGTCTACCTTTTGCAGCAACTGCGTGAATTTTTCGTCAGGATAGTCCGGCGAAGTGGGAAATTGCGCTCCGCGCTGCAGACGGTTGTCTGAGAGTTGCAACTGACACGCGTACATCTCGGTCAGTAGGTGGCAGTTACGACACGCGTTAAGCTGACGTAAGTGTTGGGAGTAGGGGAGATAATTTCACTTGGCGAAATAAGTTGGGGCCCTTTGTCTAATTTTAAGATATTGGCCCGAGTTTGAAACTTTATTTTCATTCTCGATCCTAAATTCGCAGTAGACAGGTCGCTCGGATCAGTATAAGCTGTATAGCGAAGTTCTCAGTTTGTTTCGACAACACTGGCTAACAAAAAAAAATTTATTTTTTCTTTCTCTAACATTTCTATGTTTTTCTGGTCAATTTGAATGCCCTGTTTTTAAATCTGCAAACCGTTTTTCTCTATCAGGTCGGGATCTCTAGAAATACGCAATTGAAGTTTTTTAACAACGCATACAGTATTACAACATCATTTGTACAAGAAGTATAACAGTTATGTAGGCTTGAATTTCTTTGCAGTCGACTTTCGTCGGTGAATGGCATGTGGTACATCGCGATGAAGCATCCAACAATAATCGGCAAGCATGGTCACACTCCACCGTCCTTCATAACGTGACTCCATTACGGCGATATCTTGATGGAATCGTTCTCTATGTTCATCGCTGACTTCGCCAAGGTTGTCAGGGAAAAAGTCAAGATGCGAATCGAGCAAATGGATTTTGAGGGACATGTTACAGCCCATAATTCTGTATGCATCTATGCACTGCTTAACAATATGCACATAGTCGACAGATTTGTGATTTCCCAGAAAGTTATCGACGATCGATTTGAATGCCATCCATGCGCGAAGTTCACTACCATGTAACAAGTTCTCGAATTGTTTGTCTGCAATAACTTTCCTAATCTGAGGTCCTACAAAGATACCTTCCTTTATCTTTGCATCGTTAATTTGCGGAAACTTTTCTCGAAGATAAGTGAAAGCTTTGCTCGTTTTATCTAACGCTTTTACGAAATTCTTCATGAGCCCCAACTTTATATGTAACGGTGGTAAAATGATGCTGTCTTTGTTAACTAATGGCTCGTGTATTACATTTTTATGCCCCAGCTGCATACGATCCCTGATAGGCCACACCTTTCTTGCAAAATGTTCCTGTCTGTTGCGGCTGTCCCATTCATATAGGAAGCAACAAAATTTAGTATACCCAGTCTGCATGTCCGTGAGAATTGCAATGACCTTTAGGTATCCACAAATCCGCCATTGGTAGTCATTGTACTTTATTTTTGCCAAAAGTATAGTCATATTGTCATAAGTTTCTTTCATATGAACAGAGTAGGCGACTGGAATTGATGAAAATAAATTTCCATTATGCAATAACACGGCTTTTAGACTAGTCTTGGAAGAGTCGATGAAAAACCGCCATTCGTTGACTATGTGCTCATGACCGAGGTGCACCATTAGACCGTTTACATCTTTGCAATAGCAAATGTTATCATCCATCTCAAAGTATTGAACAAGTTCTCTGTGTCTATGACGAAATTTAGATATCGAAGTATTGGGCGCTAAAAGATTCCATTCTTTGAGTCGCGAACCGAGTAATTCCGCTTGTCCTTTGGTGAGAGCGAGATCACGTATTAGATCTGAAAGTTCTGAATGGTTAATTAAGTGAACACCATCATTCACCGGTATATAATCCGAGTCAGAATTAGTTTCTAAAGCAGGTAAACTATCACTTTCTGGTGGTTCATTCACGTCCAACGGATATTGTTCTGGTGGAACTGGGATCGGACACGTGATTATATCATGAGGCACTGGTTTCGAAACCGATTCAATATTTGGATAAACCACAGACTTTCTAGTTTTAAAAGTGAAACCATAGATATTTGTCAAGCAGAAGTAACAATCAGTAGCGTGATTTGTCGGTTCACGCCATATTACTGGCACTCCAAAAGGCATCGACTTATGCTTCGGCGATTTTAGTAACCAACCTGCCAATGTATTTTTACAAGTCGAACAAACTGCATTTGGCATCCAAGATTTATTTGCATCATCAACTTTCGAATCGAAATAAAGTTCATATGTTTTCTTAAGCAATGTTGTAAAGTTTTTCTGGTGAACACGATCGGTAAAATATCCGCACACGTAACAGAACAGATCAGCCGAATTTCTACAACTTCTAGAAGCAATATTTCACTCAGAATTATTTCAAAATACAGTAACTATTTGAAATATAACGTAACATATGTCATGCATCTTTTAGCAGTATAAAAAGTAGAATTATTTTGCATTTTATTAATTTTTAAAAAGTTATATAGTAAAAATGAAACGGAGCCAATAACGGTTTCCCAAAAATATATTTATTCACAAATATCTTAAGAACCCGACGTGATAGAGATAAACGGATTTCAAATTTGAAATCAGCGCAAGAAACTGACCTAAGAACACTTATTCTTATATAAGAAAGAAAAATGTTGTTTGTCAGTGCAATTTGTCGAACTTCTAGACTTCCATATATATAAGCATATAATTCTTAAGTGGTGCGACTACCTGTAGTTCTGTGTGAGGTAAAATATTATATACTATATTCTAGTATTTTGTGAAGTGGTTAAAGTGTTAAGTCGCTCATTTCATATTTTACTAGTTCTTTGGTGCAGAGTGATTAAATTTATAAGTATATATTATTTTCTAGTGACGCATACAGTGGAAAGCAGGATAAATTATATTTCTAGCTTAACAAACATGTAGCCATAATGAATTTAATTTAACTGCTAACTACTCAGTCGAGATATATTTTCTAAACTAACTTATAACTGCTAGATGTCTCATGAGTATTGATGAAATATATTTATATGTATTTCAAATTCATGATGATTGATTTTATAATATAACTATTTCACGGGAAGTGTTAAATGATAAGCTCTATATAAATTATATCCTTATACATAGTATGTATAATTATTTTATATGTGCTTTTTCCATTTTATGTAGTGAATACTGGGGTAACCCAGAACTTGCCGGCGTTTAGTAGTAAAGAGACATACTTGTGAGAAGAATAGACATTTCCTAGCTTTAACCACGTTGGTTGTTTCAAGTAACACTGGTCTGACAGTGCACGTGCTATCAGAGATAGACAGTAATACCAATCCCACTAACGGTTTTTCTAAAGGCAAAATGTTTATACTGGGCCTTTGAGCCAGACTTTATTTCTTCACAATAAACTCAAATATACATGCTGCCTAGCGGCGAGAATCATTACAAGAATTAACATTAATATTTCCGACAAGTATTGAAAGAGTGTATAGTGAACCAAGACTGTCTTTCCAAATTAAGGGAAACCTCGTGTTTTTTTGACTCTGTGTGCCCGTTTAAACTTGCTTATCCAAACTGATTCAAGTGCCATTAACAGTAATCAAAATTTAACTGGTGAAGCGAACGCTCCCCGAAAACAGTGAAAGAAACCTGTAATTGTAGAGCTGGGATTCGCTTTATCCAAAGAATACAGATTCACTGTAGAGAAGTGTGCTAAGGTGGCGCCAGACGGTGAACAACATCAAGTTTCTTTTAGGTAAGCACGAGCGCCACGTACCCTGATGAAAGAACCGAGTGAGAGTGACGGAAGTATGTTCGTTGTTTAATGCACTCACTTGTTGTATTTTTTCTAGGCAAGATTTGCTGCTTAAGTAAATTGTTCATTTAGAATAGAAACTGCTGTCAAAGTCAGTCTATACCTTCTAAGGGGGACAATAGTAGACCCTAACCATATGTATTTGTGACTCTTTGGGCCATCATCTGTCTTATAACGGGGCTGTGGGCTAAACCTAGAGTTAATATCATAACGGGGCTATCATCATTGTAGCATTCTCTTGATATTTTATGACTATTTGTATATGTTTTGATGTAATTTCGATGTGTTGTGAAGAAATTTTAAATGATAATTAAAGTTTCTCTTGAAATTAATCAGCGTGTTGGTCAGCTCGTTCTAGAATATCTATATAATCATTTGTTATAGGTTCCCACGTTTGTGTGTCTACCTGTCGTCACTTGAATGTGCGTGCACGTGAGTGGATATATATATTTAATGTATATGTGTTAGACTGTCTGACTGCTGTAAAGCTGTCGTAGAAGATAGGTGAGAGAGAGAAGATTTTCTTTTTCGATCTCAGAGACAGCCTCTATCACTACTCTACCACCTCACTCGTGGAAATCTATTTTTGTATTTCTATCTCACACTGTGACTATCACTCATTCCAACCTATTCAGAAGGGACCAACCCAAGTCTTAATTCTCCTATCTAAAATCTACGACAGCCATATTGAATATCTTATAATTCATCAAATGGAATATATGAGGATAACCCTGGAGAGTACTCAGCAGGCCAATATAAAATAAGGAGTGTTCAAGCATTGAGCCTAATGCACTCGTAACACAGGACGTCTGGTGGACTGTTCCTGAGAACACATAATACTATAAAATTTCCCCGCATCACATTTTTTCTCTTATATGTACTCTCCCGAAAATAAAAAAGTGCGCAAATGGCGGTGTGCAAGAACAGTTGGATTATGAAAAGTCGAGTTTTTAAAAGATACACAAACAATTACGAGACATGTTGTCATAACAGAAATGTTAGTTATTTAGTCAATTTCCGGTCTATTAGATCATTATCACTGCTCCAAATGTCATTTAGGAATTTTCCCGGGTCTTCGTATTTAATACATCTATACATTTTTCACTACAAATATCTAATGACGGTCGTCTGCAATGAAATGACTACAGTAGTCATAGTACCGTCTGTAATACATGTAACAGAAACAACACACTATAATTAAATTCGTCAATTTTGACGGGTTATTGCTAGTATATATATATATATATATATATATATATATATATATATATATATATATATATATATATATATATATATATATATATATATATATATATATATATATATATCCTTCAAAAGAAGTTAAGGACCAGTAGGTGAAAATGACCCAAAAATAATAAAATTTATAAAAAGTATATTTCATAAGCAATTAATCTGACATTGATTTTTCTCGAACGACAAACATTCAACACGTGCTGCATGTGCCACCAGCATACCGTGTGGCTAGTGTTCAGCTCAGCAAGCGCGCTGAAAAAATGCTGCTGAGAAGCCAAAATGTGGGTGTTTTTAATGATGTCTGAGCATGAAAAAATACCTGCTATTCCAAAAATGCGTGATGCATGCGGGAGACTATAGTGTTGGTCTTGAGCTGTACTCACAAAATTGTCTTTATAAGCAACACAAGTGCTGCATAACCATTGCACAACAATATGCCTCAACGACGAAAGCTGAGTGTTGTGGATAAAGGAAGAGCCATTGCGTGGTTGCAGGAAGGTCTTAGTGTCCGAAATGTCGCTCAGAGGCTTACAGTATCTCATTCAGTTATTGTCAGACTGCAGCAGCGCTTTTCCCAGACTGGAATCGTCGAGAAACGGAAACGCACAGGTCGTCCTAGAGTCACCACACCTCGAGAAGATCGCTTAATTCAGAGGCAAGCACTGCAACGGAGAACTACAAGTGCAAATGTTATCAGACAGTTCCTCAGAGATGCTACCAACACTGTAGTCAGTGATCAGACTATTCGGAATCGCCTTCACGATGCCAACCTTCGTGCTTGTCGTCCAGCCATTCGACCACCATTTACTGCTGCCCACAGAGCAGCTCATTTAGCATGGTGTATGCAGCACGTGCAGTGGCGACGTGCACAGTGGGCTAACTTTATGTTCAAGGATGAGTCCCGATTTGTCTTTGTGGTAAAGTGGGATGTTATAAATATTTATAGGGGACTTAGTGTACTGACTGAGATCAGCTGTGAAGGTATCTGTATCTAATAGGTGTAGTGTTTTGCAGATAACCTTACTTGCTACCACATTATACCTCAGTCAGAATTATTCTGGAATATTGTGATGACTACGTTAAATGTCTAGGGTATGTATTTGATGAAGTGTAAGTCACAACAACAACAGACAGATAAACAATTTAATTTATTCCACCACACTTGACAACACTGTGACACTCACACACATTTAACACTCTATAAGAATATCTTAAATGAGTCACTAGTAAATTTTCAAATATCAATATGTATTAAGTACTTTCATTAATATATGTGTCCTGATTCAAATACAACGTGAACCAGGAATCACAATCAATTGTAATTTCAATTTATATGTACAGAATTTATCAATATGAACCTTGTAGTGACATATTTTATTAATATTATACTATGTGTGTCAGTTGTGTAGTGGTACTATGAGGTAATACTGGTTTTGTATTTTCAAGCTATGTTGGTATTTGTCATCATGACTTCAAGTGTTTGTTTCTGTTGGAACTAGTATTGGAGATGTTCTCAGTTCCTGGCATTAAAACAACTAATTTCCCCTCTTAATTTTATACAAGGTCAGTTAAGATGGGGTTACATAATGTTGAGCTCCTCTGGCCACAGACTCTTATCTTTCGTGATGGCGGCAGGAAAAGACTCCTCTGCTCGATAGCCTCCCTGTGTTCTAGAGACATCTCACTGGTCACTATCTGGACCCAGGAGTATGCTGTCAGCCTCTAGGTTCAGCAAAGCTCAGACCAGATGCTGCTCAATAACTTTAGGACCACGGTCCCTGAAACAAGAAGGTTGTACCTCCTACTTCAGAACTAATTTATAATAACCTTCCAGACTGACCACAATACATAACAAACACTGAGTTCAGAGCGGTATGCCCAGTATATTCCTCCCTAATGGTTACTACGCCTCTGCAATTCCAGCATTATTTCTTTCTAGTCAATAAGATAGGTGTCAGTGTACTGTTTGGCAATTCCATGTAGTTTTACTTTCCTCCGACACCTTCTGTTCAGGTTGGAGCACTATATAGGCTTTACCTCATGTTCGCTACTGAACCACGCATATATACAGACATAAATTATCAATTTATATTCAATTTTCATTAAAAAGATATCAAATATTTCAAGCTTACCACAATTCATGGAAATAATACACAGTTACGTTGACTGGCAATGAATATAGCACAATTCCGATCTGCCGATGTCCCAGGCTTTTATTTAGAAAAATATGCACTATCGCTCAACGCACTGGTTCTTTAGTAAGTTTATTTGAAAATGTGGTCCTGACCTGACGCCTCTGATTGACTATATTCGCAGGTCTAACCAATCGAACCATGTTTACACAGCTTTTCAAAAAAGTACTCCTACTCACGTTTCCCCTAACAACAAAGAAGTAGTATTTATAGTCCGACTAATCGTGTTTAGCCTTACATTTACTTTCCGCCAATCAAATAGGAGGTAACATGTCAGCCTATTTCCCTTACAATGGTGGTGTGAAAATCTGCCACTGAGCGATTCTGATTTTGGTGTTGTCTGACAGCACCATTATTTTATTTTGGCTATAACTTGTTAATTCCTAGACTATTTGCATAACACTTAACATATTCTTTGTCAGCAAGTCCTAAGGAACCCAAATATATAAGTTTTAAGGGAGCTACGTGACGGCGTTCAAAATATGTATTTTCTTCTAGGATAGTTGTGCTGTTACCACCTCCTCACTTCCAAACTTTTAGGGTGTCTGCTGTACTGTCATACTAATGTCAGGATTTCGGACATAAAACAGTAGAATGTCATGTTTCCCACAAAGCATTTTTCAGGTTTTTAAACATAACTGTCGTCTGAGTAGTGTTTTTTATCACTGTCGATTTGAAAAAAGCTAGTGCTTGTGGCCTTACACGCGTGATGGTAGTAATTGTGTATTGTGAGACTGTGGTAGTATTGCCTGCGTTCCGGCTTTCAGCCCCTCCCTTTCTTTCTATCCTTAGTCCATCTGTCTTTCGTTTTTAGTAACATAGTGTATAAAATGACATGAATGGAATTTTAAATCTAGGTCAGCTTGCGTATCTCAAGGTTTTTCTTAGAAATGCAGTACACGTTTTATCGTAGAAAGCGTGTATGCTGCAGTAGGCTTTTACTATCAACGTGAAACGTTACAATTTGCAGACGAAGTAGAAAACAAGGGGATTTCGAGTACAGTCATTGTGACAGCACTGTTCTTTACCATTCTTCTTTCCTTTTATTGAAATCATTTGTTAGGCTTTACATTTATTTTTTAATTTATATATGTGAAGAACTAGTGAAGCAAGTGAACAGTATAAGTCATGAATATGGACTCGACATTAATATTGAGAAAACTAAAACTATGATAATTAGCAAAACAGACGATAAACCCACATTAAAGATAAGCGTAAATGGGAAAATCCTGGAACAAGTCAAGAGCTACGTATATCTTGGTCATATAATAACAGAAGATGGCAGATGTGAAACAGAAATCAAGAAGAGAATAGGAATGGCCAAAGCTACATTCAACAACATGAAACATATACTGACATCCAAACAGTTATCTCATAAATTAAAACTGAGAATCATAAAGTGTTATATATATTCTGCATTTCTGTATGGTGCAGAAACATGGACGATGAATAAGCATTTGGAAGAAAGAATTGAGGCTCTTGAAATGTGGATATATAGAAGAATGGGGCGTATCTCATGGAAAGAGATGAAAACAAATAAGGAGGTCCTAGAAAATCTAGGTATGAAAAGAGAACTAATGAGAGAGGTCAAAGTTCGGCAGCTAAAATACTTTGGCCACATAAAAAGGCATAACACCTTGCAGAAGACCATAACAGAAGGGAGAGTTGAAGGTAAACGTGCAAGGGGAAGACAGCGCTATAAGTGGGAAGATAACATCAAGAGATGGACGGGAAAGAGTCTATCAGAGTGTACCACCAAGACAAGAGACAGAAGACGTTGGAGATCCATTACAGCCAACCTCCGTTGTGGAGATGGCAACTGATGATGATGATGATGATGTGGATTAGAATTTCTCACGACAAATCCTCCCCACTTAAAACAGACGTTATATGTCAGTCTATAATTCTATATACACATAGAGAAATTTATTATTATTCCTGGGGTTTAGGGTGATTCTCATCACACGGATGGCGGCTTAAAAAATCCGCTCCCAGATTTGTTTTTCCACTTATATACTCTATGCAAAACTAATATGGCTGGATCAATAATGACCAACGGAGTAATCTAGAATTTTCATGTCTAGCCTGTGCTAGAAACGACAAAGGTTTGTGATCCGTTTGCAACTTAAATGCCTTACCATACAGATAAATATTGAATTTCTTTATCGCCCATATTACTGCAAGACATTCTTTTTCGCTAGTTGAGTAATTGGTTTCAGCTTTATTCAACTTTCTGCTAGCATATGACACTGGGCTTAATTCCCCATCCAATGCATCTGATCTCTGTAGCAGAGTTGCACCTAACCCAATATTACTGGCATCCGTTCTTACTATGAATTCTTGACTTAAGTCAGGTAATTTCAAAATAGGTTTGCTTGTAAGTTTTTCCTTCAATTCTCGGTAAGCCATTTCACATTGTGGTGTCCATGTAATTCGATCTGGATTTCCTTTACGTGTCAAATCAGTTAACGGTGCACATATGGAATTAAAGTTTTTGATATACTTTTGGTAAAAACCACATAATGAGACAAAGGATCTCACGTCTTTCTTGGTTTGTGGTCTCGGGGCTTTCTTTAGTTTCTCTAAATTCTTGGGGTCAGGGGTCATGTTTCCCTGATATACTGTGTGTCCCAAGAATTCTAATTCTTTACATCCAACGCAACATTTGGTTGGTCGGGCTGTTAAATTCGCTTCCCTAAGTCGATTAAATAGCATGTTCAGAGAGTCAATGTGTTCCTCAAATGTTTCTGTTGCTATAAGGATATCATCCATGAAATTTGTGATACATGGATTATTCAGAGGGTCCAATAATTTTCTCATCATTCTAGAGAAGACACTAGGCGCATTCTTTAATCCAAATGGCAATCTATTAAACTCATAGTGTCCTTCTGAGGTACTAAAAGCTAGGTATGGTCTAACCTCAGGCTTTACTGGAATCTGATAGTATCCTTTACTCAGATCCACTTTTGAGAAATATTTAGCTTTATTTAGTCTGGCAAACAACTGATTTGTATCCGGCAATGGATCCACCTGTCCTTCTGTAATAGCATTCAGTCTCCTGTAATCTATACAGAGTCTATGTTCTCCAGAGGGTTTCCTTAAAAGTACAACACCGGAACTATACGAAGATTCACTGTGTGAAATAATTCCTTCCTTCATCAAATAGTCTATCTCTTCCTTCAAAGCTTTCTCCTTAGCAAAAGGGATCGAATAGGGCTTCATTCAGACAGGTGTGGGGTCTATCAGCTTCATATCATATTCCAATAGGTTTGTATGCCCTGGTCGGTCTGTTAACACCTCTGCATGATTATCTAGAACCTGTTGCACTCTCTCTTTCTGATTTTTCGTTAAATGTGTACTGATTTTCACCTGTGCCGCTGTCTCACAGGGGTGTAATGGATATTCAAATGATGAAAGTGGTTCCTTTTTCATCTCCATTGCAATGGACAAGGTTAACAAGTGTGTCTCTTCCTGATGTTCTCTTTCCAAATATTTCTTCAGGAGATTTACATGATAGATTTTTTCTTTCCCCTTCTTATCTATCTTATAATTGGTTCTAGACACCTTCTCTAGAACTGTATATGGACCTTGCCATCCAATTTGTAACTTATTCTGGCTACCGGGCAGAAGAAGCAGTACCTTCTCTCCCACAGCCAAATCTCTGTCTTTAGCTTTCCTGTTATAATAGGCAGCCTGTTTCTTCCTGGCTTGTTTCAAATTTTCATTGGCAAGTTTCCAGCCAGTTTTTAAACGAGTGGTCAGCTCATTTACATATTGGTATGAGGATGTAATATTTTCCTCTGCCTTTTCATCAGTCCACGTTCTTAACAGCGTTACATATGGACCTTTAATTTTGTGGACCTCTTTGTCCATGCACCGGTATGGTCTCTTCCACTCGAAGCGCTATAGTGATGATTTTTCTTCCCAGAATTATCATGCACAAATCGACCGCTACCAATTCTTTTCTTGGGGCTTTCTCCCCACTTAAAATTCTTGATGAGAGATTTCCTCTCTACATCTTCTTCCTCCAGTTTGTTTAAGTCCGATTGAGGGATTTTCGGCTTATCCTGGGGTAAGACATCTTTTTGCACTCGCTGCATAGTGGCCATTGTAAAACAGTTAAGTGAAGCTTGTCCGTGAAAAGGGGCTTCCCATTTCATTTGGTCCACTTTATTACATTTATTTTTCTTTTGATTATCAGGCCTAATTTTGCCCCGTGGCGTGTCCAGGTCCTGATCAATGTTCCCACTTGTGGGTGTTCCCTCATGTGCTATGCTACACCTCTCTACAAAATTCTCAATGTCCCATCTTGCCTTGGGCCAATAATAATTGTGAGCCACCTTTTGGATGATGGTACCTATTTTCTCATGGTCCCCATCTGGTTTCACATGTAGGCTCCTTATTAATTCCGCCCTATATCTTTTAGGAAGTACCAGCTGTCCCTGACCTTTGGATCTAGCTCCAGTCTTCCTATACATCAACTTGTTTTTCATGTAAAAATCTCCCTTGCCTGGAGTTGTATGACAAGTTGACAATTTCCTGAAACAAGGCTTGAGGGTCTTATCCCCAGCCTGTGCCTTCCTCAACTCTTCTGGAGTGGTATCTAACAGAATATCCTCCTCCTTTCTTGAGGTCGACCTGACCTGAAGGGTTGCCATTACTATAGGGTTCCTTCTGCAACGGTCAGTGTCATGAATGTTCATCTTACAATTTTTACACCACCTTTTCCCTTGGTTGAAAGATTTTCTTTCATCATATTTCCTTTCATCGAATTGTGGGGTTTTATTTTTATTGTCATACCGTGGCCTATCAAACTGGTGCTTACCTTTGTTTTGATCTCTAGGATCAAATTTATTAAAGTTCTGTGGTGCCCTAAAATTTTCCACCTGTTTCTTTTTGCTACCTGATACCTCTGCCTGAGCTGCTTGATACCTTTCTGCAACATTTAGCAACTCACCCAGCCTCTCTGCACCTTGTTCCATAAGAAACTTTCTCAGGTCTGGAGCCATGGACTCTCTTAATTGTTCTATAAGGACCATTTCCTTAAGATCTTGGGTTTTCCGCAGCGAAGTACATTTCTCCAAGTATGTCTCTAGCCGTGCAGAGAACTGGTGATAGGTTTCACCTGACAGTAGTTTAGCATTCCTAAATTTTTTCCTATAAAATTCTGCGTTCTTTTCATATCTTAACAAAAGAGCCTGCTTTAGCATGTCATAATTTTCCTGATCACCTCTGCTCATTTTGGCAAAAACTTCATAAGCTGCCGCACGAAGACCTTGAGATAACTTTAAGCTCCACCTTTCTCTCTCTAACCCATATGTGGTAGCTAATATTTCATATCTATTTAGATAGCTCTCAATATCATCGTCTTTCTCAACAAAGTGATCTAAATGAAAATTCATAGCTGAGGTTGAGGCTCCCTGACTAGCAGTGGCATCAGAGGCAAAGGGACTGGCACCATTTTCAGGAGCATGGCCTTGAAACTCAAACTCCCTTAATCGTAACTCATGTTCCCTTTGTAATCTCTTCTCCTCCTTTTCTGCTTCCCTCTCTGCAGTCAATCTTCTTTCTTCTGCTTCCCTTTCTGCAGCTAATTTCTTCTCTTCTCTTTCTGCGGCCTGTCTTCTTTCCTCGGCTTCCAATGCTTTAGCCTCTTTGTCAGCCTCAATCTGCAACCTCTTAGCTTCAGCCTCAATCTGCAACCTCTTAATTTCTTTTTCAGCCTCTAACTTTCTTTCGGCCTCTTTTTCTAATCTTCTTTCTTCCTGTTCAATATATTTGTCACATTCAGCAGTGACATAAGCAATCATAATTTGCCCGTCCATTCCTAACTCTTTCGCAGTCTGTACAGCAGCAGATCGAAATTTTGCCAAATCGGCCATTGTCTAATATGCAATTGTAAACAATTCAATCTTTCAATAATTATCTAAGGACACTACAGGCACTGAGAGCTCAACCTTATTTATTTCCACCCAAGGATACCTTTTAATTCTTTATTATTCCCAATATATATAATAGGAGAAAGTTCAATATCCCGGACGAGCCCCCAATATATGTGGTAAAGTGGGATGTTATAAATATTTATAGGGGACTTAGTGTACTGACTGAGATCAGCTGTGAAGGTATCTGTATCTAATAGGTGTAGTGTTTTGCAGATAACCTTACTTGCTACCACATTATACCTCAGTCAGAATTATTCTGGAATATTGTGATGACTACGTTAAATGTCTAGGGTATGTATTTGATGAAGTGTAAGTCACAACAACAACAGACAGATAAACAATTTAATTTATTCCACCACACTTGACAACACTGTGACACTCACACACATTTAACACTCTATAAGAATATCTTAAATGAGTCACTAGTAAATTTTCAAATATCAATATGTATTAAGTACTTTCATTAATATATGTGTCCTGATTCAAATACAAAGTGAACCAGGAATCACAATCAATTGTAATTTCAATTTATATGTACAGAATTTATCAATATGAACCTTGTAGTGACATATTTTATTAATATTATACTATGTGTGTCAGTTGTGTAGTGGTACTATGAGGTAATACTGGTTTTGTATTTTCAAGCTATGTTGGTATTTGTCATCATGACTTCAAGTGTTTGTTTCTGTTGGAACTAGTATTGGAGATGTTCTCAGTTCCTGGCATTAAAACAATTAATTTCCCCTCTTAATTTTATACAAGGTCAGTTAAGATGGGGTTACATAATGTTGAGCTCCTCTGGCCACAAACTCTTATCTTTCGTGATGGCGGCAGGAAAAGACTCCTCTGCTCGATAGCCTCCCTGTGTTCTGGAGACACCTCACTGGTCACTATCTGGACCCAGGAGTATGCTGTCAGCCTCAAGGTTCAGCAAAGCTCAGACCAGATGCTGCTCAATAACTTTAGGACCACGGTCCCTGAAACAAGAAGGTTGTACCTCCTACTTCAGAACTAATTTATAATAACCTTCCAGACTGACCACAATACATAACAAACACTGAGTTCAGAGCGGTATGCCCAGTATATTCCTCCCTAATGGTTACTACGCCTCTGCAATTCCAGCATTATTTCTTTCTAGTCAATAAGATAGGTGTCAGTGTACTGTTTGGCAATTCCATGTAGTTTTACTTTCCTCCGACACCTTCTGTTCAGGTTGGAGCACTATATAGGCTTTACCTCATGTTCGCTACTGAACCACGCATATATACAGACATAAATTATCAATTTATATTCAATTTTCATTAAAAAGATATCAAATATTTCAAGCTTACCACAATTCATGGAAATAATACACAGTTACGTTGACTGGCAATGAATATAGCACAATTCCGATCTGCCGATGTCCCAGGCTTTTATTTAGAAAAATATGCACTGGCGCTCAACGCACTGGTTCTTTAGTAAGTTTATTTGAAAATGTGGTCCTGACCTGACGCCTCTGATTGACTATATTCGCAGGTCTAACCAATCGAACCATGTTTACACAGCTTTTCAAAAAAGTACTCCTACTCACGTTTTCCCTAACAACAAAGAAGTAGTATTTATAGTCCGACTAATCGTGTTTAGCCTTACATTTACTTTCCGCCAATCAAATAGGAGGTAACATGTCAGCCTATTTCCCTTACAATGGTGGTGTGAAAATCTGCCACTGAGCGATTCTGATTTTGGTGTTGTCTGACAGCACCATTATTTTATTTTGGCTATAACTTGTTAATTCCTAGACTATTTGCATAACACTTAACATATTCTTTGTCAGCAAGTCCTAAGGAACCCAAATATATAAGTTTTAAGGGAGCTAAGTGGCGGCGTTCAAAATATGTATTTTCTTCTAGAATAGTTGTGCTGTTACCACCTCCTCACTTCCAAACTTTTAGGGTGTCTGCTGTACTGTCATACTAATGTCAGGATTTCGGACATAAAACAGTAGAATGTCATGTTTCCCACAAAGCATTTTTCAGATTTTTAAACATAACTCTCGTCTGAGTAGTGTTTTTTATCACTGTCGATTTGAAAAAAGCTAGTGCTTGTGGCCTTACACGCGTGATGGTAGTAATTGTGTATTGTGAGACTGTGGTAGTATTGCCTGCGTTCCGGCTTTCAGCCCCTCCCTTTCTTTCTATCCTTAGTCCATCTGTCTTTCGTTTTTAGTAACATAGTGTATAAAATGACATGAATGGAATTTTAAATCTAGGTCAGCTTGCGTATCTCAAGGTTTTTCTTAGAAATGCAGTACACGTTTTATCGTAGAAAGCGTGTATGCTGCAGTAGGCTTTTACTATCAACGTGAAACGTTACAATTTGCAGACGAAGTAGAAAACAAGGGGATTTCGAGTACAGTCATTGTGACAGCACTGTTCTTTACCATTCTTCTTTCCTTTTATTGAAGTCATTTGTTAGGCTTTACATTTATTTTTTAATTTATATATGTGGATTAGAATTTCTCACGACAGTCTTGGAGCCGGACGAGTAAGAGTATGGAGGCATCGTGGTGAACGCTTTAGTGATGCTGCAGTCATTGAAAGTAACCGATTTGGTGCTGGATCAGTGATGATGCGGTGAGGCATTAGTTTACTCCACAGAACCCCCCTCTATCATGTGATTGGGAATCTGAATGGTGACCGCTTCCGTGACGAGATTCTACAGCCTCTTGCTATCCCAGCCCTGCAAGTTATTGGGCACAATGCAGTCCTCCAAGATGATAATGCAAGACCACACCGTTCTCGTGCAGTAAATGCTTTTCTGTAAGAAGCGGGTTTCAATAGAATGGATTGGCCTGCAAACAGTCCTGATTTGAATCCCATAGAATATCTTTGGGACGAGCTTGGGCTACAAGTTAAGCAACATCAGCCATCTCCTGCAACTCTGCATGAACTGCTTCTGGTACTTCAGCATCAGTGGCAGGCAGTGCCCCAATGCTTCATTCGCAGGCTCATCATTTCCATGCGACAGCGGTGCCTTGAAAGTATCGCCAATAATGGAGGACACACACGCTATTGACAATGTTGACCTTTGGTGCTATTCTCATTAATTTTGAAAATGAGGGTTGTATTGTTCGCTGTGCTGTCATTTAACACACGTTAATGCAACCGTCATGAAAATAGTGTTGATTGTCACTGATAAGCTTGTCTTGTTATATTTTAAAGTGCTGATTTTTTATTTTTCATTTTCATTTCACTTTGCACCCTTAATAAAAATGGTTCTTAACTTCTTTTGAAGGGTATATATATATATATATATATATATATATATATATATATATATATATATATATATATATAACCCACGTCCTCAGCAATATAGTGCGTCATGCCTTCTTCTTTCTTCTTGTCGCTCCTTGCTGAACATGGAGTCAGCACTTCAGTTGTTCCTAGAAAGTCTGCACTAACTCTTTTGCGCTTCACATGGAGCATGTAGTATTTTTTCTTCTAAAGCCGTCCCCAATGAAGCTTGCACCTAACATTCGCATGTGCCTGCAGCTGTTGTTTCTATGGCGTCTAGTTTTAGATGATGAGAATGCCAGCCTTATGCAAAACCTGGTGTGAGTGATTAATAGTTTTTAACTGCATCAACTTTTTTATATACTCTATATAACATCCATCCTTCTGGCTTTGAATAGCTTTTAATTGCAAACGTATGTGACTCTAAATACCTAGACAAAGGTGCATAAATTTTGCAATGCTCGTTTCCAATCTCTCTCTCTCTCTCTCTCTCTCTCTCTCTCTCTCTCTCTCTCTCTCTCTCTCTCTCTCTCTCTCTAATCTATGTTTTTAAGCGTCTAACGATTTGTCCCCTACAGAACCAGGGGACGCAATGTCTTTTGGTAATGAAAGTTAGATATTAATTGTATTGTTTCCCTTAAAATTATGTTTGGCGCAATATATCAATGAATTTCGGTGCCCTTGTTCTTGACTGTCCTCTCAGACCCAACAGTTTCAATAAATCATACACTAACGCTGCAATGAGCCCTCTTGCACCCACCTCAACAGCCATGACCCTTGCAGTGAACCCATCGTGTCTCAGATCCGAGGAAAGATCACTATACTTTGCCGCTTTGAACGAATGTTGCTCGTCCAATCTGGATTCAAATGGCACGGTCAGTTCAATCATTATAACCTGCTGCGATGATGACGATTGCCGCACTATATCTGGTCGTCTTCGAGATTTTCTAATACTCTCTGGATGTGCCCCTCATCCAGATAGGTCTACCTTCATCTCCCAGTCATTTGCACAGTCAAGAATAGATGGTAAACAGCTACATGAATTATTAGGTTTGGGATGTGCTGAATTTCCTGCTCTCAGAAAGTATGTATTTGCTGTGCTCGGCCTCGCTTTACTATTCGCCTTTGTGACGATTGGCCCAATCTTCTCTTCATTTAATTTACGAGACACCATTTTTTTTTTTAAATTCATCTTCAATGCATGATCGGAAAGCCGGTAAAAATACGCAGCAACTTTTGCTCATTGGTAAATATTCTCCTATCGTCAAGTACTATATAGATTAACGACGTCATTCTAAACCTGACCTCAGTGGCCTGAAACCGGTTTTGAATTAGGGCACGCTACTTAGACTTAGAACCAGTTAAACCCACTCTAGGGAATCCCCTTACGTGGATTTTAAATAATAGAAGATGTCAGATATTAAACAAAAATGACGACCAGAATAGAAATGGCCAAAGCTACATTTAACAATATGAGACAATTACTAACATGTAAACACAAATTGAGAATAGAAATGGCCAAAGCTACAGCCAACAATATGAGACAATAACTAACATTTAAACAAAATTAACCCACAAATTAAAACTCTGAATCATCAAATGTTATATACAATCTTCATTACTGTATGGTGTCGAGACATGAACAATGAATTAGCAGTTAGAAGAAAGAATTGAGGCACTTGAAATGTGGATATGTAGAAGACTGTGGCACATCTCATGGAAGGAGAAGACAACAAGGATGTCCTAGAAATACCTAGGCATGAAAAAGGAATTAATGAAGGAGATCACAATTAGACAACTAAAATATTTTGGCTATATACAAAAAATAAATAACAAGTTGCTGAGGACCATAATAAAAGCAGGGTTGAAGGCAACTGGGCAAGAGGAAGGCTGCGCTATAAGTGGGACGATAACATCAAGAGCTGGACAGGAAAGAGTCTGTCAATAGTGCACCATCAAGGCAAGAGACAGAGATCCATTACAGTTAACCTTCAATGTGGAGGGTGCAGCTGATGATGATAGTAATCAGGCTTTCTAGGTACAGATAAAATATTACAGGCCAAACCACCAGCAAATTTTAAGAAAACTGTGGAAGTGGTCAGTTCGTGGTTTAACTAGATCACGAAGTGTGGCACCACATGTTGGGGTAGTGACTCTCAGACCAACAGTCATGAGCTAAACCCAAGTACTTAAGATCATCTTATAATTGTGAGTGCATATCATTCTCAAGCTGAAACTAAAAAGTTATTTTTTATCAATACCGGAAAAGAAAAGCCTGAACAACGTTTCTCTTGAGTACAAATTGTGTACATAGATGGTCCACAGTTTTGACCTACAGATGCAAGTTGTGGACAATGACTACAGCCCAAAGGAGCCGGCTTCAAACTTCAGAAATGATGTTTTTGAGGAAGGTGATCCAAGTGACAAGAAGAGACAGGGTTCACAACCAGATAATATGTCATAGCCTCTAAACCCAGCCCCTGCAGACCCGAGTGGAACAGTCGCAGTTGTGATGGTTTGGCCATGTCGGCAGAATGGGAGAAGACGGACTGCCACGACAAACATGGAAAGCCAAGAGCCAAGGATCTAGATCTCCAGGAAGACCCAAAATTCTCTGGGAGGACGACATCAGAAGGACAAAGCGCTGGACTGGAACCAGGCCACAAAGAAGACAGCCGATAGGATAGCATGGCACTCTCTCTCTCTCTCTCTCTGACTAATCTCTACGCCCCAAGGTACTCTCTCTCTCTGGCTAATCTCTACTCCCCAGGGTACTCTCTCTCTGGCTAATCTCTACGCCGCAAGGTACTCTCTCTCTCTGGCTAATCTCTACGCCCCAAGGTACTCTCTCTCTCTCTGGCTAATCTCTACGCCCCAAGGTACTCTCTCTCTGGCTAATCTCTACGCCCCAAGGTACTCTCTCTCTGGCTAATCTCTACGCCCCAAGGTACTCTCTCTCTGGCTAATCTCTACGCCCCAAGGTACTCTCTCTCTCTCTGGCTAATCTATACGCCCCAAGGTACTCTCTCTCTCTCTCTCTCTGGCTAGTCTCTACGCCCCAAGGTAGAAGAGGAGCAATTAAGTACGTACAATATGTACACATGCAATGGCATAATGTCCTAGTACTTTGATGTATTTACATTGTGAGTACCAACACCATGTGCCTTACAAGCTGGTATGAGGGGATAGTCAGATACTATTATCAGTACTATTCAAATAATGTACTTGCAAGCATAGTATATTTTTCTATGTGCTTTATCTGGCGCGCCAAGGGAATAATACACCCTGGATTCGCAATAATTTAAGAATGCCCCGCTTACAATATGAATTTTTTTCGTACACATTAACATCTTTGTCATATACTGTACCCATGCAATGTTTCATATTTTAAGCTGTTTAATAGACACTTAGCGTACAAAGTTTCCATCGTGAGTGTTTTGGTTTATTTCGTAATATTTTTACTTCAGTTTGTGATGGAATATTTTCACACATTTTCTTGCTGTGATATACTTCAAATTTGCGTTTTGTTTGTTTGGTTTTTTTTCCTTGGTGTTTATTTTACATATGAAATAACCACATTATTGATATTAGCAACTTTTGATCAAATATAAGTCTATTATAATTTGTGTTCAATTTAAGCATCATGTATCCATTTTCTCCTGAAAAATGAATTATTTTCTGTCTTAATTATACCTTTCGGGCATTTTATTTGTTTACTTAACATACATGTCAACTTGTATTCTGTACAGGTTTTTCTTTCCAAATTTGTACAGCTCTACATAATTTATGTAAAGGTTTTCGCCTAAATATTAACCCTCTACAGATTCATTTTCCAAAAAATCCCAGCGCAGAGTTTAATGTCCTGTCCAAACATGAAAATAAACACTGTTGTCCGTCTTTGCCATATTGCAACAAGATTTCCGTATTTAGCGATACTTTAGTTACAAATAGGTTCCGGTACATGTAAAACTTCCATTTTCAGAAATGTTTTTCTGAATCGATCAATATTTTAATTTTTCATGCTTTGTTTTAGAGTCACGGCTTTTTGTATAATGGAATCTTTACTTTGGGAGCTGAGAAATGACTTGGTATTTCGTCAGGACGATGACGATGCGGTTGAATCAGATTTGGAAATTGAATACGGGCCTGATTTAGCCACCACACACACACCACAACCACCATCCCCCCACCACCACCCCCACCCCAAGTGTAAAGATTATTTAAGGGTCAAAACACTTGACCGACAGGGGTAATCTTTATGACAATCTGATTGTCTCTTGCTGTAATGCTCGGTATCGAGTTTCCAATTATATAATGCCTCAAGAATTATATAAAATATGCTCAGTATAAACAAGGGAAAAACAGTAAACAATAACTTATGTGAAAACATGGGCAAAGAAAAGGATCTTTTGTTTTCTTAAAGAACCAATCAGTTGTTGTATGGTTTCTTCTCTCTGTCTGTGTTTGGTTTTTTTTAATCAGTTGTTGTATGGTTTTTCATATAGGGGAGTTGTCATGTATGACTTAGCCCCAAGTGTTGAGAGCATAGTTAGCAAATATACTAGCGATTTATCTTTTAATGATATAGTTGACTGCTATAAGACGGTTTTAATGCAAGCATGCACTGAATTTCAACATAGTTTATTGACTGCTTCTTACTGCAGTTAAAAATAGAGAAGTAATACTCGCATTTATGCTTTTGTGATAACTTACATTGACAGCTTGCTGTGATAACTTACATTGACAGCTTGCTGTGTTAACTTACATTGACAGCTTAATATGATAGCTCACATTGACAGCTAGCTGTGCTAACTTACATTGACAGTATGCTGTGTTAACTTACATTGACAGCTTAATATGATAGCTCACATTGACAGCTAGCTGTGATAATTTAGATTGACAGTTTACTGTGATAACTGACATTTACAGCTTGCTGTGATAACTGACGTTGACAGCTTGCTGTGATAAATAACATTGACAGCCTGCTGTGATAACTCACATTGACAGCTTGCTGTGATAACTCACATTGACAGCTTGCTGTGATAACTCACATTGACAGCTTGCTGTGATAACTCATATTGACAGCTTGCTGCGATAACTTAAATTGACAGCTTGCTGTGATAACGTACATTGACATCGTGCTGTGATAACTCATATTGACTGCTTGGTGTGATAAATCACATTGACAGCTTGCTGTGCTAACTTACATTGACAGCTTGCTGTGATAACCCACATTGACGGCTTGCTGTGATAACCCACATTGACGGCTTGCTGTGATAACTTAAATTGACAGCTTGCTGTGTTAAATCACATTGACAGCTTGCTGTGATAACTCACATTGACAGCTTGCTGTGATAGCTGCTGCTTTTGCATTGTAACTTTATACCGTGAAATTAGACATGTTTATTATACATCATTAAAAACATAATTTTTAGAATTATTTTTTTTCAGTAAGTTATATCTGCTTTTCTTATAATGTAGTGCTGAGGTACTCAGTGAGGTGCCCTTGGTGCCCGCCAAAGCGTATCTGTGTGCGCATTTCCCACCTGGAGAACATACGGGTAATCGCACATGTCAGAGGGACCTCAGGTAGACGTTGACTATTATATAGAAGCTAGTTGGCGATCACTTATATTCGAATTAGTGTGTGTTGTAAAAGTCTACATTTGTTGTTTATGCAAACCCGATTGATTGATTGTTATTATAGCATAGTAACCCCTTCAGTCATAACTGACTATGGGAATGCCACTTGGTACGATCGGTACCTTCATCTTCTCAGATTGCTGGATTTATGTCCAGTGCCTCCATGTCTCTCTTGAATACATCTTTGAACTTCCGCTGCGGTCGTCCAATTGTTCTTTTGTCATCTGCCAGTTGTCCGTAGAAGATATCGTTTCATAACTTTCAATGGGAATGCGCCCCTGAGGTGATAGCCCTCAGCTGCTTGCCCCCCCCCCCCCCCTGGTGTTCCTTTTCTGCTTGTTGTGAGACCTTCTTGTTGTCCAATCTGAGGTGGCGTCGTAGGGAGCATTGCCACTGAGTGTGATCGGCAGCTGCATCTTCCCAGGTTGCTAGGTGTGGTGAAAAATTCTAATCCACATATATAAATTAGAAAATAAATGTAAAGCCTAACGAAGTAATTCAATAGAAAGAAAGAAGAATGGTGAAAGATCAGTACTTTCACAATAGCGTACGCCTGTGTTGTGGAACGCCATAATGGCTGAACACGAAACCCCCTTTTTCTGCTCCGTCTGCATAAACTACACGCGTTTCTAAAAATAAAACTGGTACTGTATTTCTTAGACGACCTTGATAGGCACACTGCTTAATGACCTAGATATAATACTACATTAATGTCATTATACACACTACGTTAACCTAAAAGACAGACGGGCTTAGAAGAGAGAGAGAGAGAGAGAGAGAGAGAGAGAGAGAGAGATGCACGGAGGAACGCCAATCCCACGTGAAAGGCATGCAGGCCTGATTTTTTTCAAATAAACAGTGATAAAAAACACTAACGATACGAGGTTAGGTTTTGAAAACAGGTTTACGCTCTTATTGGGAAACCTGACATTCTACTGATTTATGTCTAAGCTCCTGACATTAGTCTGACAGTACAGAAGACATCCCTTGGTATAGAAGTGAACGGGTGGTAAAAAACAAATACACGACTATCCTAGAATAATACATATTTTGAACGAAGCCACTTAGCCTCATTAAACTTATATATTTGTGTGCCTTAGGACTTGCTGACAAAGAATATGTTATGTGTTACGCAAATAGTCTAGTAATTAACAAATTATAGCCAAAATACTATAGTGGGGTTGTCTGACAGCACAAGATCATATTTGCTCATAATGGCATGTTTGAAAAACACTGCTTTAGGGGAAATGAGGCCAACAAGTTAGATACGATTTGATTGGCTGTAGTAATATGTAAGGCGAAACCTTATTAGTCGAACTGCAAATACTATTATTGTTGTTAATGGCTACGTGTAGGATGGGTAAATTTTTTCAAAGGCTCTTGTAAACATGGTTTCATTGGTTAGAACGTTCGATATAGTCAAATAGAAGCGTCAGTTCAGGGCCAGTTTTGAAAATAAATTTTGTGAGAAGCAAGTGCGTTGAGATCAAGCTAATATTTTTCTAATAAAAGCCTGGGATAAGGCAGATCAAAATTGTGCCAGAATTCATCGCCAGTCAACGTTACTTGTGTATATTTCCTTGAATTGTGGTAAGCTAGACATATTTTATATATATATATATATATATATATATATATATATATATATATATATATATATATATATAATATATATATATATATATATATATATATATATATATATATATATATATATATATATATTATATGAAAATTGAATAGGAAATGATAAAATGTGTCTGTATGTGTGTGGTTCAGTAGCAAACAGAAGGCAAAGCCTAGATATTGCTTCACCATGTAAAAGCTTGTCAGAGAGGAGTATAACTACATAGGCATATATGGTATTGCCAAATAGTAACATGACACCTATCCTATTGTATAGACGGAATTAATGCTGGAATTGCAGAGGCGTTGTAACCATTAGGGAGAGGAATACTGGTGTATATTGTCACATGAGAAGCTAGCAGTTGGCCTACAGCGCTGAACTCTGTGTTTGTAATGTCCTGTACTTCAGTGTGGAAATATATTATATATTAGTTCTGAAGAAGGAGGTACAACCTTCTTATTTCAGGGACCGTGGTACTGAAGTATTAGAGCAGCACCTGGTCTGAGTTTTGCTGGATCCAGAGGGCTGGCAGCAGACTCCTTGTCCAAGATATCGACCAGTGGTGTATTTCAAGATAACTGAGAAGCAAGCGAGCAGAGGAGACAGTTTTCCTGCCGCCGACACATGAGTTAAGAATTCGTCAGCCAGAGCAGCTCACCCTTGTATAACCCACCCTAAAATTGACTTTAATACTAAATCAAGAGGGACAGTTATTGTTTTACAAATAAAAGGAACTGTGAACCCTTCAATATTATTTCCACCAGTAACAAACACATGACGTCGTGATGACAAACAACAACCTAGCTTCAAAAGCCAGTATTACCTCATTGTACTACATCACAACCCTACATACATATTGTAATAATATTATATGTCAGGACAAAGATCCTTTGTATAATTTTTGTACATAAACATTGTGTTTACATTTGATTATGATTCCTGATTCCCTCTGTAGTTGGATCAGGATATCTATTATTGAAAGAAACTAATACATAATTTAAAAGTTAACACTTGACTTACTTAAGGTAGTCTTCTAGAGTGTTATATGTATGTGCTTGTCATAGTGTTGTAAAGTGTTGTGGATCTTAATAAAAGTGTTTATCTGTCTGTTGGTTGTTGTGAACTTACACTTCATCACTATCATAACCCTAGACATTCAACGTAGTCATCACAATATTCCAGAATAAGTCTGATTGAGGTCTAAATGTGGTAGCAAAGTAAGGTCATCTGTAACACACTACACTTATTAGATACAGATACCTTCACAGCTGATCTCAGTCAGTACACTAAGTCCCCTATAACTATTTATATAATCCCAACTTACCACACTAGGTTTATGTCCAGTGTCTTCATGTCTCTCTTACACACATCTTTTAACCTTAGCTGCGGTCGCCCAATTGTTCTTTTGCCATGTGCTAGTTGTCTGTAGAAGATATCGTTAGGGATGCGACCATCTTCCGTGCGGCGGACATGGCCAAACCAGCATAGTCTCCGCTGTCTAAGCAGTGTATACATGCTTTGAAGGCCAGCACGTGACAGCGCCTCGACATTTGTAATTTTGTCCTTCCACGAGACACCAAGGATGTAGCGTAGACACCGCAGATGGACAGTATTGAGTAAAAGGACTGTAGTAAGGAAGTAACTGATGCTGAAGGAGAAATAAATCAGTAAGATCTGAATCACAAAAGACGAATTTCAATATTTTTCGCTTTCTGGTGAAGAACATTTACCTTCTCTTCTTCTTCTCCATATCTTGAATAGGTCTCTCTCTCTCTTTCTTCTTAACGAGACAGTTTCTGAGAGACTGTAGTTGTAACTTTTTCTGGGATGTTTTCTTTTTAGAGAAATGCTTTATCGATCGCATCACGCCCCATCTTTTCTCCCCCAGGTAGCAATCTTTTCATGGCGTGTTCCAGCTCCCGTGAACTAAACTTCGCGCCTATTGAAACAACGTGCATTTCTTCCCAGTACCAGTATACTTCAATGCGTGGGATTTTTTTAAGAAATATTCCTGCCTCTGTTGCTTTTCGACCACTTCGAGAACATTCCCCATTTATTTTACGCAGTTCGGGCAAGTGTGTTTGTGCCTGCATTATATATTTGTTTATTTATCCAGTGGAACTTCATTATTCATCATAGATGAAGCTTCTATGTTTTCGTGCCACTGTCTCCTCGTAATTGCTGTATTTCTGAAGCAAAATGAAAATGAATGAAACTACCACTGGCAAATTAAGTGCCGTCATCAAGGCATGCAGCTGAAAGCGCACAACATAATTGAATCCCGCCATTTTTTGGCTGGTAAATTGCTCGTAATTACCCAATCGACTGTCTCTACACGACACAACCATACACACAGTAGGAGGAGCCGATAATAATATTAAAAGAAGAACACAAAATGTAAGAGAAGCCTTTGCTGTACTGAGAAACATATAGAAGTCAAAAGAGATCAAGAACATCGGAATAATCACCTCAAACGTCAAGTCAGTTCTGTTGTATGGCTCTGAAACAGGAGAAACATTTAAAATAACTACATAAGTATTCTTCTTCTTACTTCTTGGATAATTAGCCCCTGACTGACAATGCAGTTAGTGACCATCACGCCTAGTGGCATCTTGTAGGGCAGCAACAAAATGTCCCCAATTAGCTCAGTTCATCTCTCCCCCAACTCTGGTTCATACTTTGCATCTCAGCCTCTACCGTTCTCCGCCAGGTTGTCTTTGGTCTGCCTTCCGGGGTGTCGTAGATTTATGATAGGTGAATTAAGACTCAGATTGGTCCCTTCTGAATAGACTAGAACATGAGGTGACTCAGTGAGAGAAGATATAAGAAAATAGTTCTACACGAGTGAGCTGGTGGAAAAGTAAGTAATTCTGTCCCTGAACTCGAGAAAATCTCTCGCTCAGACTATCTCTCTACAACAGAAAATGCATGTCAGACAAATTACTCAGTAATATATATATAGATATACTCTATATCAACCACTCATAGACACGCGCACACAAGTGACGAACGTTTAGAGGTACAGACGTAAAACTATATCTATGGAATATGGATATTTTTTTGGGGACAAGCTGACTGACACCCTTGAATAAGTTTATGTAAGGTTTTATTTATCAAAAGAATTTCACACCAATCATGAATTTGAATATCAAACACATATAAATATACATGGTTAAAGAGTTACTAAAAGAATTATAGACCCACAGGTGTAATCCTGTCCCCCTCTGTTTAGGCGCACGATCCCGTTAGCAGAAAAAGTTATAGCCCCCAAATAGTCACAGATTTATACGCTATAGTCTAAGATTTCTCCTCTGTAGTCTAAGAACAGAGTTAACACCTGAATCTGTTGTTCGTCCATCACAGGTGATGAAGACCACTCTGTTCATCCAATTATTAGGATCTTAGGATAGTCTATGAGTACGAAGGTGACTGATGAGCCCGATGCGGGCCTGGAAGGATCTCGGACAGTGTGGGCAGGGAATGTTTGCTTCATGTGAAGGTTTTATTTCACGATCTTTTCTAGCTTGTCTCCGCTGTTCCGCTGCTGCTCTTCTGGAAGATTCGCATGCCACTGCACCTTTACGAAGAGATGTGCGCCAGGCAGTTCGGTCTTGCGCAGCAGCTTCCCATGTGTCTGGGTTTATGTCAAAGGTTTTTAATGAAGCCTTAAGCGTGTCTTTGAAGCGCTTTTTCTGGCCACCATGAGAGCGTCTACCCTTCTGCATCTCACCATAAAAGAGTATCTTTGGCAGTCGATGGTCTGGCATGCGGACTACATGACCTGCCCAGCGAATCTGTGACTGCATCAGAATAGTATCGATGCTAGGGATACCAGCTCTATCAAGAACGGCGGTATCCGGGATCTTGTCTTGCCATTTGATGTTCATTATCTTCCTGAGACAGACTGTATGGAAGTGGTTGAGCTTTTTGTACGTGGCGCCTGTATACAGTCCATGTTTCACATGCATAAAGCAGCACTGGAAGCACCGCAGCTCTGTATACCTTCAGCTTTGTCTGTAGACTAATGCCACTTCGATGCCAAACGTTGGTGTATAGTCTGCCAAATGTGCTGCTGGCTTTGGAGATCCTGGTGTTTACCTCATCATCAATGACGATGTTCTGGGATAGTGTACTACCAAGGTATGTGAACCTGTTCAAAACATTCAGTTTCTCACCATTTACGTTGATGACTGGCTCAGTATAAATTGTGCCAGGAGCTGGTTGGTACATGATTTCTGTTTTCCCCGTGTTGATGGTAAGCCCAAAGTTGGAGCAGGCTTCGGAGAATCTATCAACGCTACGCTGCAGATCAGCCTCTGAGCCAGCACTGAGGGCACAATCGTCAGCAAACAGAAGATCCCTGATGGTGTGTGATTTGACCTTGGTTTTTGCTTGAAGCCTCCTAAGGTTAAACAATTTTCCATCAATACGATATCTGATGTCGATTCCTGTGTCCCCGTCTCTGAAAGCATCAGTCAGCATAGCAGAAAACATGATACTGAAAAGAGTCGGTGCAAGTACACACCCTTGTTTAACTCCATTTGAGACTGGGAAAGGCTCCGATAGCTCACCGTTTTCCTGAACTCTAGCCTGCATTCCATCATGCAGCTGCTGCACTATTGAGATAAATTTCTTTGGGCAGCCGTATTTTGCCATGATCTTCCATAGACCATCTCTACTGACCGTGTCGAACGCCTTTGTCAAGTCGATGAAAGCTGTGTACAGGTCACAGTGCTGATCTTGGCATTTTTCTTGAAGCTGTCTTGCAGCGAACACCATATCGGTGGTTCCACGTTCTTTCCGGAATCCACACTGACTTTCAGGTAGAAGACCTTTGTCAAGATGAGCCGTAAGGCGATTAAGAAGGATTCTGGCAAATATCTTCCCAGCGATTGATAGTAGTGAGATGCCTCGATGATTGTTACAGTCTTGGCGATTACCTTTACGTTTATAAAGATGTATAATTGACGCATCCTTGAGATTGTGTGGGATGGTTTCACTCTGCCACATTTGCTGGAAGATCATGTGAAGTTTCTCTATCAGAACTGTACCGCCATCTTTATAGATTTCAACAGGAATTGAATCGGAGCCGGGGGCCTTTCCACTAGAAAGTTGACGAATCGCTTTTTGAGTCTCCCCCAAAGTCGGTATATCATCTAGTGCTTCATTTATAGGAATTTGGGGCAGTCGGTTGATGGCTTCATCATTAATAGATGATGGCTGGTTCAGAATATTATTAAAGTGTTCGACCCAGCGTTGGAGAATTTTTTCCTTGTCTGTAATTAGTGTTTTTCCATCTGCATTAAGGAGGGGAAATGATCCTGATGATGTTGGACCATAGACCGCTTTGAGTGCATGGTAAAAATTTTTCAAGTCATGGCTGTCAGCAAAGCCTTGGAGCTCATCTGCTTTATTACTCAGCCACGAATCCCGCATCTGGCGTAGTTTATGTTGGACGATTCTACGCATGTTGTTGAAAGCGTCTTTCTTGGATGTAGATTTTGGATCATTTAAATATGCTTTATGGAGATGGTGTTTCTCAGCCAACATCTTCTTTATATCATCTGAGTTCTCATCAAACCAGTCATTTTGTTTCTTGATGGCGGGACCCAGGACCTCTGTAGCAGTGTTGTAGATCTGCTCGCTTAGGGCTGTCCAGTTTGTTTCCGCACTTTGGCCGTCTAACGAGATAGATTTGAGACGGTCTTCTAGGGTGTCAGTGAATGACTGTTTAATTTTTGTCTTCTTTAGTTTGGTAATATCCAGCCTTTTTTGAGTTTTCTTTCCCTGAGGGCGCCTGGCAGGTTGGATACGAATTTTAAGTTTAGACACAATGAGGCGATGATCAGTCCAGCATTCGGCACCACACATGGACTTGGTCACCCGGACATCTTGCCTGTCCTTCTTCCTAACAATTACATAGTCAATTAGGTGCCAATGTTTCGAGCGAGGGTGCATCCAGGAGGTCCTGTTGCGGATAGGAAGTCGAAAAATGGTGTTGGTGACAAGGAGGTTATGTTCTGCGCAAGTCTGGAGGAGAAGAAGTCCATTGCTGTTACAGCGACCCACGCCGTACTTTCCGATAGTGCCATTCCAGGAGATGTTATCTGAGCCTACTCTTGCATTAAAGTCACCAAGAATAATAAGCTTATCTGCTTTGGGAACTGATGCAATGACTGCATGTAGTTCTTCGTAAAACTTATCCTTGACGTCATCCTGGTTTGTCATAGTTGGTGCATACGCGCTAATGATGGTGGCATGTTTCCTTCCATAAAGCAGCGGGATCTTGACCGTCATGAGTCGGTCATTTATTCCCTTTGGGGGCTCCGCTAGCTTGCCAATAATTGCTGTTTTGATTGCAAATCCAACCCCTGCTTCTCGTCTTTCTTCAGTTCCTCTTCCGCTCCAATAGAATGTATAACCTGCACCCTTTTCGCAAAGTTGGCCCTCGCCTGCAAGTCGAGTTTCACTCAGTGCTGCTATGTCAATGTTGTATCTGGCCAGTTCTCTCCCTATCAGGGCAGTTCGCCTCTCGGGTCTGTTTGTGTTAAAGTCATTGTCGAGTAGAGTGCGCACATTCCATGCGCCTAGAATGAGGGGGAAAAATCTGTCCTTTCTTTTTCTTATGTGTCGCCCGCTGAAGTAGGGTACCCACCAACCGCGGTAAGCTGGTTAGGTAATGGTGGAGCAGGCAATGTTTAGGGCACCTTTTCTAGCCCCTTCCTTATGCCATGGAGGTGAGCATTGCTTTCCTAAAGAGGGCTGCTCAGTCACTCAGGGGGCTGCCGAATCCAACTGCTGCTCAGATCAGTGGAAGACGACCATATGGCCTGAGCCGCCTGTGTGTAGGTCTGCGACTACGACTGCCAGCGTACCCACGCCTGCCGCTTCGCCGCTCGCCCATCACCACAGGACTTGTTGTGAGTGGATGGATGAGTGGATGAAAGAGTGACTTGCGCAGTGATTTGGTTTAAAGTGAGGAAGAGTTGCGCAATTCGTCGACCTCACTCTCTCGCCTGGGTCCATCTTAATCCAGTGGCAAGACAAGTCAAGACGACTGGAGATGAAGTCAGGTGCAGTGGATGACCATGGCTTTCTACGTTCCTCGCCATGCTCCTTACGCTCCACAGCGCGTTGCTGGTAATCGCCGTCATGCCCGTTGAACCAACAGGTGGTTTCTTCCGCGCAGTCTACCGAATCCAGTCTTCGCATGCATGGGTAGGCAGACCCTAACTCACCGAAGGTTTATAACCAGTCGGCTACCCTCAGCTAGTTTAGCCGGCCTGTCAAAGCCGTTTCCCGGGGGGTGGCCGCTGTCGCATGCTGACAGCTACGAGGAGCTACAGGTGAGAGCTGAATGCCAGGTTTGGACCAAAGGTGGCCGAGCTGCCCTGAAAAGGGCATGACAGCTCCTTAACCAGAGGTACTACCAATACCTGACATCCCAAACCCCCCAACACCTGAATCTAGTCCAAGAGGAAAACAGCATTAGCAACAAACTTGCATAAATGAAATTACAAAATTATTAAATTAGTTATTACATGAAAGAATTATTTTTCCTGCATTCGCTCGCTCTGACAAACCAACTGTGATCACAGAAACACACACAATCAACCTTACCTACAGGCTGCATTCACCACCTTCTGGAAAAATTGATTAAAAGAACATGCAGCCCATCCGCTGTTGGTTGACGAGCGAAGCAAGCCCCAGTCTTTCCAACCGACTAATTAATCAAATGTTGGGAGACGCTAGCTTCATTAATTTTAAGCAGGATGCTGTTAAATGTTACTTCAAATTTTGTCCAGGTAGGAAATAATTATGAAATCAACTGGTCACAGGGTACAGTAGCGGGAATTCTTCAATCATACATCGATTGTCAGGTAAACGAATTATATTCAGGATCAATCTTCTTCACAACACGTGGTCGTTATAAAAGAACAGTTACTGTTCTGATTTAGTCGCCACTGTGGTGGTTTTTTTTTTGTTATGAAATGTTGTTGTTCTGTATTACTATTGTACTGAATGAGGTCAGCTGTGAAGGTCCCTGATTATAACAAAGTTTGAGTTGAGTTATCAGGGAACCTTTCTGCTACCACCTTATGACCTCAATCAGACCTATTCTTGACTAGTATGTATGATAGCTAGGTCTGATGTCTAGGCTTATGCCAGTGTGGTGTGATGGTAATTTAACACTAACACACACACACACACACATAAACAAATATTAAAGTCTATGATCAAATGAACTAACACCTGGGTTAAATTTTTATCTGGAATTATTTTCTATACAATTTTATTGGTCCTGAACCTAGTATTCTTCTGGTCAGGACTTTCAAAATTAAAATAACTCAAGGTATATATATATATATATATATATATATATATATATATATATATATATATATATATATATATATATATATATATATATATATATATATATATATATATATATATATATATAAAATGCAAATTTTTAACTCAAAGGGACAATTGTCCAAACATATACTGTTAAAATATACTAATAGTGTTACTAAATGTTTAATATTACTGGTTTCTAACACTGGATGGCTGTTTGGGATTCTTTAATCATCCCCAGTTCTTTTATACACAACTTTTAATGTTAAATTCTTTGGGGAATATTTTTAGTTATGTTACAGTAGGGTGCACTAGTCTTTGATGCTGATGAAAAGTCAGGTGCTATATATACTACTTATCTGGCACAACTTGAACTGTCCGTATTCTGGCTGTAAAAATGATCACTTTGATACTGGCCCAAAAGTAACAGGGTGGACTCTGTATACCACTGTCACTACTGGAAATGAAAAGTCTTCTCAACTGCTTTACACAGACATCTGGCACCGGGCTAGTGCCAGATAAAAACCCTGTAACAATGAAATAATGTCTCCTTGTTGATAGCATACTTAAACTGTTATTTCTACAAATTATAATATAAGAAACAAAGATCTGGGTCATCTCTAATTGACCAACCCAGCGCATCCATTACAAAGTGTACCAGTGTTGTTCACATGTCTCTCTTCTCAAGGCGTCCCTGTATCTGCAATAATATTATTAATCTTTCTTTTCTTCCATACAATAAGATAGGTGAGCTGTATCCATCTGGCCACCTAAGAAAACATTTTTATTTCACAAAACATGTGCATTTTACAAAACTGGCAATGTGTTATAGCATAAATCCACCTCTAGGCCCTGCATAAATCAGCTAAGGACCTATGTACTTACTGTCGAAATGGCAGTTTCTCTCACTCACATTTTTAAACAAAATATATATTAATAATTTTTGCCTTACCATAAATTCAATGAATAAACGCAGGTACGTTGATTATCAGACTTCAGATGTCCTGCTGGCTGGACTGTGATGCCTTTTAGTTTTACTTTATATATTTAATTTAATAAGGCAAGTCACACTTCACAGACTATCATACGTCCTGTTCAAGGGACTGTCTTCTACAAATGGCGAAATAGCCTACCTACGATTTCCTTAATATAAAATGCGTTGGCCAATGAGATCCAACTACTAAGCTTTTTAGTTTTGAATTTGAAAATGAAGTCAAAATTCCAGCCCAATTTAAATATACGTCGATCACGTTTTTGTATTAAAAGCTAAAAAACAGACTTGATTTTTGACCTAACAAGTTCAGCCTCTCACTCACTTCAAGATTTCCCCTGCTAAAATATATTTAGTTTTAGGGCCATCCCATAATTTCTCTCCCCTTTCTACCCTTCTCCAACAGAATACATGCTTGCTTGTCTCATTTCCAACAACGCGTTTCAAAATGGTAATCGTTAGTGAATGCAAAATGAATGCAAAGCCGTCAGTCTGTCCGTGAGTTTGTACGAACAAATACAGTCTTTTGTCAATAACTTTCTTATCTACTGTAGAATTTTGTATTTTTAAACATATTATTTATCAGGAGAAGACAAGCCCTCAAACTAACTAAGTTTTGAGTTCATATTCATATTAATAACGAATTCCATTTTTTTTTCAGAGTTAGTTTCAATTTCTAACATTACATAAACACGCCATCTCTTTCCCGCTTTTGCGTTTTATTTTAAACCGAACAACAAGTCTGTGACGTCATAAATGTACCATTTTGCCGACCGCGCGATGCGTGTGTGTTTATACTAGTTACGCTGCGTGCCCATAAAACGAACAAAATATTGGACTTAGTGTCGAATTTTCCAACTGCCGCCCCAAATCGCCCGCGTTTGCCTATAATTTTGCGTGTTTCAACCTCTTGCGTCCTCAGTCTAAACATACATTTGCCTCTTTCCTCTTTTTAGTCCGAAACAAGGCTAATACTGTAAAAATCGTTATCTATAAATCCAAGGTCATAGTACCTTTTTATACTAAGTTCTGTCTTGCTAAAATCAATGCGTTGACTGGCGGGGGGAAAAACGACGCGTTACAACTTTACTACTATTGTTTCTACTTATATTATTTTGACCTTTATACTTATAATTAACAATTTTATCGCTGTTTCAATGTACTTTATCACACACACCACAGGCCGACTGTATATGAACTTTGGTAAAAACAAGAACTCTGGATATTCGAATCGTCCAGTTATCTTACTTACTTAGTCGTTCCCCTTCTACCATGAGGCGTAGAGGTTTGGAAGAGAGAGCGCCAGACTATCTTATCGGCTGTCGTCCAGTTATCATTTATTCTAATAAGTCTTTTTGGCCAGTGCTATGTCTCTATCTGGGTGTAAACCACAAGGCCGGACAGTCACTTTGAAAGAACTGTAAGTTATTTACAATGTTCTTTCTTTGTAGAAAATGTATTCAGTTCATATGGAATGGAAGCCGCTGGTAAGGTTATAGGGTTATTGACCCAGAACTGAATAGGGAGAAAAATGCAAAACTTAACATCATATAGCATATTCACAATCCTATCCTACCCGCGTAAAAAATAACATAGTTATCCACTTAGGTTATAACTTAAATTATAAACTGCAGGCTTAGAGCTTGCCTCATCGTTTAAAACTCCCCGTAAAATAAATTATAGTCATTTAAAATAAATAAACTACTCATCATGAATTAGAAATATATATAAATGCATTTCGTCAGTACTCACAATGTGTAGCGCATTACTAGATGGTTAACTATTCTCTGACTGGTTACTAGCAGTTAATAAAATTTACATAATAGCTTGAAGAGTTACTTAGACTATATTTATTTATTCTGCTACCCACTGTAACACAATACACTTAGAGAAATATCACTGATGGACCGGTCTAGTAAATACTCAGCACAAAATCTAGAGAAATATAATAATTCGAACTAGCAAAATTATCACTCGACAATACCAGTCAATATTTTTACCTCACACAGAACTAACACTATCTCTAATCGACTGTGGCCGTGATGGTGTGGTTGCTGTTGCCTTTTTTTAGTGTTCGTATAGTGTGTTCGTCTCACTACCCCAGAACAGTAGACAGTACAGTGCAGATGATGTTAAGTTATTTTACTCTATATGATAGGACATCATACGAAAACACTGTTGGTGGGTGGAGAATCTCCATCTAAAATACCGCACTAAACCAAGTGGTGAATAACACAAAATGATATTTAATATTTCAGAAATCATCCAAAAACAACATTCCATTGAAATAAAACTTCCTCACGCCTAATCTTCAATCTAGGCAGTTAATTCTCACAAAATATACAATGTCATAATCACAACTTATAATAACTTCTCTTTTCCCTTCTTTCAATCCTTCTATATGCACTGTCTGCTATGGCTGTTCTATCTCATCTTAGAAAAACGTATGTATCCGGGTTTTGTTTACTTCAACTCATGATGAAAAACCCGTTTGGTCTGATAAACTAGTTTTTGAGGTATTTATTATAAAATAATTACTGGTCTGACTACCAGGGCTGTTTCGTTTATCTCAATTAGTCACTGTTCACTGTTCCGACCTAGCTACTGTCTATCTTGCTTGTACATCTTTATCAACATACCTGTTCTTTTGAAAATCTTGACAAACCTTGTTAACTCAATTCTCGCAAAAATTTGCGACATCGTCTTTCTTTCTGTACGGCATAACAACTTGATATTCGCCTGTCACTACAGTATCAACCACCTCCAGTGGTTTGTTCTGTGCTGAGTCGCAACTTTATTTATTTCTCTTCAGCAACCCGCTGACCTACGCTGAGCGCGTTTTAAGACCCTCTACTCAACCCCTATTTACATTCTTCTCGCTCACCCCTAAAATCTGTTCATCTCCCACACTTTTCTCGTGCGTCTATACTATTTCTCGCTCACTAACTTATCAAGGGATGTAATTTCTAGTTAATTCCCTTTGCTGAATATACCCAAATCCATACTCTCCTTTTTAAACCTTATTACTAAATCTTAACATGCAAATTGGTTTTACCATAATTTGGAACTCATTTTATACTCTTAAATCTAAACCACAACGTCATATTCCAAAAAGAGATTTCCCGATCTACCTCCCTTTGTTCAAAGCACTCCAGCACCCATATCATCTCCCCTCAACGAAGACTAACAGTCTTTTTAACCACTCCATTCATTTTTCCCGAACCATTTTTTTACACTCACTTACCCTACCAAAACCAAACCTACCGTTCATACGACCACTAAATGATACTTCTATTAACAGAGATCTTAGGAATCGAAAGCTAGATGGTTCTAGACTGACTACAGAGTCTGAATGACTTGAAGTCTAAACTGCTCTGGTATAAATATATGAAACTGACAAAGAATGCTACGCTATTTCTCGAACCAGAATATGCCCGACTTAACACTTTTAGCACCTACACCCAGATTTACATATTTCCTTCTCTTCTCTACGAATCACAAGGAATTCTCACACATGAACCGTGACCAGACTTCACACCTCTAATAAATTCTCTCGATCTGATCAGACAAAATCAATAAACTTACAGAGTGCGTTTTACACATTCTAATTCAATGGCCGTTTCCAGCGATCATTGTCTTTCATCTCGAATCTTTCCCCGAGAATGTATTACTTATATGCGAGCAGATTTGATAAAAGTGGTAGACGATCGTCTTACTTCTTATCCCTGTCGAGAACGAATTAACACGATTCGGTGTGCTGAATCAAATGAAACTGGTTCACACGTGCTAATCGGGTCTGCTGGAAATTGTACCTCAAAGGAATGTAATAAATGCTAACAGCCATAAACGGCTTGCTAAATTAGAAAAGAAAAAGACAAAAGTACGAATTTCTAAAAATCTAGCGTATGCAGAAAGAAAGGTAAAAGAGCGAAAGAAAGGTAAAAGAACGGAATTAAAGGAAAAGTTAAGTGTAGATAAAAGAATAGATATCTGAAATTTATTAATCATAAATCTCTCTGCCACACAGGGTCCATAGCATAGCAGTTCTGGTGATGGTTTCAGTGTCCCTTCTGGGGACATGGCCAACGCAGTTCAAGCGTCTACCCGCAGTGATGGTGTGAATGCCTTTTTGACTGAACCTTGTAAGCAGTTCCTGGTTGGAGATGGTATTCGGCCAAAAAACTCGAATAATCTTACTTAGGCTGGCTCTGTGGAAAGAGGATAATTTGGACATTTCCTTTTCTGTTGCACCCCATCACTTGAAAGGTATAGACTGCCATTAGTAGAGGCATGCGAATAACAAAGGGATCGTAATAGTACACCAAGATCACTAATGTAAAACTGATGGTAAGAACCAGACAAGAGATGAGAGGGAGACGCTAGCGAAAGGTAGGCCAAACATTGGGGTGTCCTGCTGATAACATTACACGGCAGCCCTTGTTCTGTAATTCTTAGGGATTATAAAGTACAATGATACTTCGTCATATCTGATACACGGACTCGTCATTAAATCGGGTGCAATGACTCAACATCATATCACGGACAATGACATTTACCTTGCTCCCTAACAAAGACAGTGACACTTTTTCATTTCAAGAGACAACTACACTTTCTCATAGCAAAAGACTTCAATACTCACTCGTATCAGAGACAGTGACACCTTCACGTCAAGAGACTACGATACTCCATATCAGAGACAATGACACTCCCTCACCCCAAAATACAACGATATTTCTTCATTTCAGAGACGATAACACTCTCTCACTTAAAAAGACTACGATATTCCCTCCTGTTAGAGACAATGACACCCCTCACGTCAAGAGACTACGATACTCCCTAATATCGGAGACGATCACGCTCCCTCACTTCAAGATACTACGATGCTGCCTCATATCGAGATACAATGACACTCCCTCACGTCAAGAGACTACGATACCCCCTCATATCGAGATACAATGACACTCCCTCACGTCAAGAGACTACGATACACCCTCCTATTACCAGAAGCAATGAAACTACCTATTATTTTAAAAAAGAGTACTTCCTCATATCGCTGATAAAGTACTATTGTTTTTTGTTTTAACCCAGACCTTCAGTGTTTTAATTATTTTCTCATTCTCTACTACAAAAAAAAAATGTACTTGTGTGTGGGGCTTTGCAGAGCTGACGTGTAACTAGTCACGCGTTGACGAAATGCGATAGATATACGATCAAAATGAGCGTGGAATATAAAACAATCAAGTTTGGGCACACACGTGTCTCGGTATTAAATAGGTGTCAAGCGATTTACCATTTGAACAATCTGCTTCAAATATATTGTCATGGAACATAAATATATCGGGAATTAAAAGATATTTTGTTGGTTTTTTTGCACTTTAAAAAAAAATAATTAGTTAGCCATTCCAGCCCTACACATGTCGAAACTATTCGAACTGGGCCGCCGCACTTCCTAAAGCAGGCCCTGTTTACTAATATATGACACGGCCTTTATAGAATCTTTTATTGTTGTGAACTTTTAATGTCCGGTATTTTAATGTCTAAATGTCTTAATAACACCATTAAATTTATGAGAATCTGTAGAAATTAAACACCTTACAACTTTTCTGATCCTTTTTATCCAGGAGGAACCCTTGAAATAATTGTCAGGTCTTGGGGAAACCCTGCATACAAATTATTATATCTACAGCTCTCACTGTATGTTAGCGTGATCTTTAAGTTGTAAATAAAATAATGCAATGATAATTGTCAATGCTCTTTTGAGTAGAGGATGATTCTTTTTTTTTTGTGGATCAATTTATTTTGGCCAACTTATTAGCCTACTCTTTTTGTGTGGTCCCCCTCCTCACAAGGATATCAACTCGAATACAAATGTTTTTGTGTGGTTCCCCCTCCTCACAAGGATATCAACTCGAATTCAAATCTTTTTGTGTGGTTCCCGCACCTCACAAGGATATCCACTCGAATGCAAATCATTTTGTGTGGTTCCCCCTCCTCACAAGGATATCAACTCGAATACAAATCAGTAGGGTAGTGTAGATGGAAGAAACTTCAGTTTTTCCTTTTTTAATTTCCTATTTGATTTTTGTTTTAAACGTTATCAAAGTTTATCATAAATTTCTATTCTACAAGATGCTAGTAAAATATGGTATTTTTCCCTATTTACAACTAAAAATGACATTTTAGCCTTCCTTTCTTGAAAAAAAGGGGTTGCAGACTTTCAGACTTTGATAATTGGGCTGATATTACGTATGTTTCACTTCATGTATTCTAAATTCATCTGTTCTGCCATCACTGAGTATCTTTCTGCTGCAACTTTGGATTTATCTACGTTATTTTTATAATGTTCTCATCAGTGTTTCTTTCATTAAACTTGGTATTAAAGACTGACAGTGTTTATTTCTTGCTATTATTAGCAGCTGGTATGTAAGTGTTCTATTCTGAACCGACCTTGAAGGTTAACGGTCAAAATGTATACAAAATTTGAAACTGAATCTGTAGAACGTTTTTTTTCATTTAACAAGTCTCCTTATGACGACTTATAATCATTTAATCATCACACAACTTTCCATCATGATTTATCAACACTAATATGTTTCACGTTAAAGAACACTTGATATAGCTCAGTCTAGAGTTCACAGTTTATCAGACATTACACGTCTGTTACTTTGCCGTTTCATTAACGTACAATATCTTGTAACCAAATGAATTTTACTTTACCAAGAATTTGGTATAATTATTATATTTATATAGAATTAATCATTCTGCTAATAGTTCCATTAGTGTCACTGCCTAATATACATCTCAAGAGCTATGAATATATTGTTAATTCAGTTTGGCATCCATCGCCAGGCTCTATCAGCCTTTCATGTTATAACTGCGTTTCGCATTTCACGACTTACGCTATTAATAAATTATTCCGGTTAATAATACCGACTTATATCTTCAGACTCAATGGTCCTTACACATTATTTATTTATTGCTATACCAGCTTTACATTACTGTAACATAACTTCATAGTTATACACTATCATACGTTAGTTACCATGCCATATATTCCAAACACTGCCATAAGGGTAGAAGGCTACACAAAGACTCCCGTTACTAGCCTATCTCGTCATACAGCAACACATGCGAACTTTATCATGTTTATTCAGTAGAGGTGTTACATGGTGCAGCCATCCGAATCAGGTTCAAATCAAAATGCTTGCTGACCATGCAACAATCCTCAACATCATCCCCCTCGATCCCAAACGTGACACTTGTGGCACGGGTGAGAGTGGTGGAGAAGATGTTCACGTACGCAGTTAAAGTGAAGTATATACTACCAATAAATATTGTTATTATTATTATCATACAAATATAACACAGAAGTATAAATATTGTAGTACTAACTAATTAAATAACGTCATTTTCCATTATGAGTCCTTATGTCCTGAATAATTTCTTGACAAGAGATCCGCAAGATTATTCTCATTTCCGGAGATCGGCAACATGGTAAATGAGAACTCCTGCAGTAGTAAGTACCAACGATGTATTCTTGCATTACGCATGGTCCTGTACGGGATGTATGTCAGAGGGCTGTGGTCAGTTTGGATGTAAAAATGTGTGCCTATCAAATATTTTGACAACTTTTCGAGGCACAAGACCACAGTCAGTAGCTCACGTTCCCCGGTAGCATACTTCTGTTCAGCTGGTGACAATTTTCCTGATACAAAATAACAAGGATGTGGCATACCCTCGTACCACTGTATTAAACATCCCCCGATGCCGTAATTTGAAGCATCTGTTTGAATTACAAATGGAATGTGTAAGTTTGGTAATAACAAAATAGGTGGAGTCGAAAATGAATCCTTGAGTTTTATCAAAGCGCTATTGCATTCCGATGTCCATTTAATTTTATTTGGACTACTTTTAGCAAGCAGTCCAGACAAAGGAGCAGAACTTTTTGCGAAATGGGGAAGGAATTTGTGATAGAAGTTAATTAAGCCTAAGAGGCTTCTGACTTGCTTCTTAGAAATAGGAATAGAAATATATATAATTCGTTTGACAGTTGTGTCATCAGGATATAATCTATGGTTACCTATACGGTGACCAAGAAATGAAATTTCCTGACAACCTATTTGGACCTTGGAAGGTTGCACAGTCAAACCGTGTTGGCGTAACGTAAGAAGGAGATAAGTTAACCCATTAATGTGATTTAACCAAGAATCATGAAATATGCAGATGTCGTCGATGTATGTGATGGCATCTTTTCGATCGCCAAGAAGGCGGCGCATCATGCGCAAAAAAGTCGGAGGAGTGTTTACAAGGCCGAAGCACATGTAGTTCCATTGGAAAAGTCCAAATGGAGTTGTACCCGCAGTGAAAGGCTTGGCATGATCAGTAAGTGGTATTTGCCAATAACCTTTCGACGGATCTAATTTGCTGAAGAAAGTAGCATGTGACACTTGGGAAAGAAGGTCTTCTAACAAATGCATTGGTTCAGCGTCGGTAACTGTAATACTGTTTAAGCGCCGAAAACCAATACAAATACGTAAAGAATCATCCTTCTTTTTCACAATCACCATTGGAAATGCGTAAGATGACTCTAATGGAGATATAACTCCCAAACGTATCATATCCTTCAGTTCTTTCTCAACCCTATCTTTGTGATGTAAAGATATAGGATAGGGCCTTAACTTGATAGGATGGTAGTCCGTATGAATAATGGCATGGGAGATAAGTGATGTATGACCTGGAAAGTCTGTAAGCACATCATCAAAAGAAAGTAGAATATCTCGAACCTGAATTTGTTGTGCAGACGACAAGAAAGATGAAATAGTAACATCTTTCCAAGACTCTGACGATTGTAAAGAAGGTAGTGTAAAATGTAGAGGAACAGAAGACGTAGTGTCTTCATCATGAACCACTGCGAAAGAAGCACAATGAGTTGAAGAATCAGAAATAGAGATAATGACAGAAATTAATCTTGAGGTCTCTCCACTGCCAATTTCAGCATATTGACGTGGAAAGTCTTGATTTTACCTCTTATATTTAAAGAATAGTCAACATCAGTAATACGTCGAATGATCTCAAACGGACCTTGCCAAGATATTAACAATTTGTTGTCATTGTGGGGAAGCAATAACCAAACCGTATCCCCTGAATTAAAAAATCTTAAAGTTCTTGACTGATTATGAAGTAATCTTGCTCTCTGTGTAGCAGATTTGATGCTATTAGATGCATTAGTGCACGCATCAATAATTCGTTGTCGGAGGTCAATTACCAACTCATAGCTGTTACGGGTGGATGCATCAGCTGACGATCCGACCAACAAATCTTTTAGTATCATCATCGGTCCACGAGAATTTGAACCGTGTAATAGCTTGAAAGGGGAAAAACCCGTACTTTCGTGAGGAACCTCTCGATATGCAAATAAAGCTGCAGGTGAGGGACGGTCCTAATCATGAGGACATGCCTCAGGGATCTTGCATAGTATTTGTTTTAAAGACGCATTGTAGCGCTCACAAACACCGTTTCTTTTGGGCGTGATACACACTGCAAAACGAGTGGTGAAAGGAAAACATCGAATCCAATTCTCTCATTATATTAGAAGTAAATTGTGAACCCCGATCTGATAAAATATCCTCTGGAAAACCAAAACGACAAAAGATTGAAAACAAAGCATCAGATACAGATGCAGTTGTAATAGTTTTCAAAGGTATGGCCTATGGCCAACGGTTACATAAGTCTATACATGTTAATATATATCGAAATCCATTATGTGATGGAATCGATAAAGGACCAACAATATCTCTTGCAATCTTCTTAAACGGTCTCTCAGGCTCATCAGTAATTTGTAAGGTATCGTATGGAATCTGCCCTTACGCGATATACTCTGACATGTTGTAGAAGATCTGCAATACAATTGTGTGTTTCTATTTACACCAGGCCAATAAAATTGTGACGTAACTCTAAACAAAGTTCTTCTAATGCCCATATGACCTGCCATAGGAGAGTCATGACCTGTTTGTAATACTATTGGTCTGTACTCTTTTGGAACCACAACTTGATGTATAATAGATATACCATCATCTAAATATCTGGTTAATATAGATTTCTTAACTTGAAACCAATGTTTAGATGATCCTGTGTGTTTAATGACCTTAAAGATCTGCTAAGGCAAAAAAAAGTGTTGTAAAGACGGATCATTTTTCTGCTCCTCTGCAAAGGCAGCTGGTGTTCCAGCACCAACACCCTGAGATATGATCTTATCTTTTATAGGAGTAGGTGGTGTAGCCGTGTCTGTAGCTAACTGTTGTGCTCTAGTTACAACAGCATTTGCCACCAGTGGGTGCGAATCAACCCACATGCAATCTCTTATGGAGTGCAATCTTTAACCTATGTGATATTCCCCACTATTGTTTTAGCTATAGGATCTCTCAATCCGCAGACATCCACTGTACCTGTAAAGAATGGTGTATCAATGTAAACCCGTGCCACCGGGAACCATTCAACTGTATCCTCAAAAGTGACACATTTTACAGATTTCCCTGTAAATGCGGAGGTATCTATTAGCGATTTACGGATTCCAACCGTGGTACATTAGGGTCCCTCAAAACTGTTAACTTGTTGTCCATACAAAAATCCTTGATGTAGTGTGAGACGTCCCAAGTTCTCACACGAGGACATTGCAGGAATGGTGTGACCACAAGGAAGTGTAGTGTTAGTCGCCGACGCATGTTGTGACTGACAAACAAAACATGTGTCTTCTCTAACAGAGCATGCATTCGCATGATTACTTATATCTTTATCATCATCCTTATTGTCAGTACAGGCATTAGCATGCCTATGTTTACTTTTATCTCTCGAGGGAGCCCAGAACTGAACTGTCTTTTTCTTGAAAGACTTCTCCTTATTACAATAAAAATCTGCAGAATCATCATTCTTGGAGTCCCTTCCATATAATGATCTTTGTTTATGATAATCGTTGTGATATGAATCATCACGATATCTGCCTTTGTGATACCCACGATCATGAGTTGAATAACCTTGATAACCTCGTCGGTAAAAATTTGATGGCGAGCGTTGACGAAGGAAGTTGTAAGACCCCCTATATGATTGACGAAAATCAGGACGATAACGTCCGTCAACACTCTTCGATCGAGGTCGATTATCGTAGGATCTCTGATCGTGGTGAGCCACGCACGCAGGCATTGGATCTCGAGGAGAAGATCTGTGGACATCCCTGTTTGGATGTGCTGTTATGAATTGTCTACCTAAACGTTCATATTCCTGAATGGACTCTGGATGTCTTTCCCGTAAGAATGACTCTAGTTCTTGACTACATGCCGAAAGAACCTTGTCTTGTAACATAAAATCCATCAAACCACCATATGTTTTATTAATACCAGATAAATCAATCCATCTGCTAAAAAAATGTTTAATAGATGCAATAAATTCACCAAAGTCAGCATTCTTTATTGGCTTAGCCGCATCGAAGCGATCAAGAAATCCAGATTCAGTTAACTGGAAACGTCCTAGAAGTGTTTCTTTTACGACATAAAAATAGTTTCTACTTTTTTCATCCAGAATCATGAAGCATTGGAGTGAGTCCCAAGTCAAAAGATCAACTAAGAGACTACTCCATCGCTCTTTTGGTACAATCAAACCTGTTACCTTCATGATAAATCTAGACAAGAAGCTGTCTACACAGTCGCGATTCTAATCAAAATGAGGCATCTTCAACTTGGGATAAAACACATACTGTTCAAAAAAAGAAACGCATAGCTACTGAAGGCACACACGTATCCATAATTTTGACATTCAATAACTTTTTTAATTTAACGAGTTAATTGTTCAAATTGCACACAAGAATATCATAGGATTCAGCCAATCAATTGACAGTTGTTTTGCATCTGGGTCACGAGAGTTTTTTGGGGTACGTTCTTTCCTGTTAGTATGGTGTGTGGCCTTCTCTTGCATCGATCAGCTACTGGCATCTCCTAGGCGTGGATGCGTTCAGACGTCTAATGTGGGCCTGTAAGATGGCTGCCCACTCTTCCTGGAGTGCCTAGAACAGATTACGACGATTGGCTGGAGCAACGTCTCGGCGACAAACACGTCTATGCAGCTCATCCCACAAGTGCTCAATCGGACTAATGTCTGGAGACAGTGATGGCCAGGGAAGGGTGAAAATGTTTTTGGCAGTCAGAAAGTGCGTGGTCAACCGTGCACAATGGGATCTGGCGTTGTCCTGTTGAAACACAGACCTTTGGGCAGCCAAAAGTGGAAGGACATGTGGTCGAAGAATTTCATATGACGTATCGTTGCGCATTCAAGCCTCCTTCAATGTGCACCAATTGACTCCTTCCGTTGTAAATGATCATTCCCCACACCTTTGCACCTCCACCACCAAGAGGCGGAGCTTCATCAACGCAATTTTGGGCAAAACGTTCATTTCGCCTACGGTAGACCCCACGTCGTCTATCATGACGCTGCAACAAAAAGAAAGATTCGTCACTAAACCAGGTACGTCTCCATTGATTATCAGCTGCCCAGGGACGATGCTGGTTGGCCCAAAGAAGTCGATTTTGGCGATGGCGGCGCGTAAGGACAGGTCCTCGGTGAGGTCGTTGTGCCCAAAGTCCAGCGTCATGCAGTCTATTCCGGACAGTTTGATCAGACACATGACGTCCTGCAGGCATTGACTGGGCAGTTGATGAAGCGGTAATAAACCTGTCTCTGAGGTGACGAAGCCGAATAAAGCGATCCTCCGCTGCTGTTGTCACTCTGGGTCGTCCACTGCGATGCCGGTCTTCAACTGAGCCAGTGGCTTCGAAACGGTACCAAAGTCGACTGATGATATTCTGATGCACGTTTAGATGCCTGGCAACCTGACTTTGACTTTCGCCTGCATGCAGTCGGCCAACAGCAATGTTCCTTAAATTTGTCGATAGAAACGCCATAAATGTCTGCTTGAAAATTAACTGAATTATTTTTGTGTAGCGTTATCCTTTTACAGGGTTTCAGTTGCGTAGTCAGTGAATAGTGTTCACCCCAAATTTTGTTGCTTTCACGTGCGCGCAACATGAGCTGTGGTCAAAAATTACGTCATAAACACTATTGAACACTGCGTTGTAACGATTACAAAAACGAACGCAATTCAGGTAAACACGTGCATTTGACACTGTAAAGAACATTTGAGGCTGGTTTTTATATACCATAGCACCAGATTTTACTTACAAACTCATAAAAACGCCCCCTCGGATAGCTATGCGTTTTTTTTTTAACAGTATAGTTGAACCTGCTGAGGTTTTAGAGTGATCAGATTGCAATTTAGCTAATTCTGAAGCTTTTTCTTTCTCTGCATTAAGTCGTAATGCTTCAAGCTCCATAGCATTTCCATGAGCCTGATCTAATTAAAGAAGTTCCATTCTTCGTAGTTCAATTTCCTTATCTTTCAAAGACATTTCTTTATCCTTTGTTCTCTATCTTTATCTTTTTGTTCTCTTTCTAATTCTCTCTCTCTTTATCTTCTTGTTCCCTTTCTTTATCTTTTTGTTCTAAGTTTATCCGTTCCAACTCCAACTTTAGAGACATTGCTTTCTCCTTAAGTTCTTTTTCTTGGGCCAGTTCGAACTTTATGAGTTCCTCTACCCGCTTAACAGCCTCACGATGTTCAATTCTCTCAGCATGAGCTAAGTGTATCTCATAGTTAGTCTCTGCATATTCCTCGAGTTCTACTCCTGATTTACCTAAACTCTTACCCATGTTGATACACTCTTCTAACGTCGACATGGTTATAGTTTCTAATAAACTTACAATAGTTTATTGTATATCCGAAGATATACTGTACAATATATATATATATATATATATATATATATATATATATATATATATATATATATATATATATATATATATATATATATATATATATATATATATATATATATATATATATATATATATATATATATATATAAACCCTGAAATCAATCAATCTGTGACAATGAAAGGCACATGAAAATGAAACACAGTAAAGTGATATCTCCAATTATACAACACTACGTAACGAATATAAAGTAACCAAAGAAGACTAAGACATATTAATCACAAAAAAAGAAACATTAAAAAAACATTACAAAAATAAACAAGACAAGTCGTTGTTGTTAAATATACAAATAGGCAAGAGTATTAGATTAACAAACGTATAAACTTTACTACACTGAAATTAGGTCATGCAAATTAAAAATGATGAACGACGTGACGTCACAGCTAGACACGAATAAAAATGGTGTTCGTATGGCAAACTGAGGCATTACTTCTAAAGCGAAATAAATCACTAGACAATCAATCAGCAATACAGATACAGACCCTCAAAGTCGTTGCAATTCTCTGAATTTTTCCTAAGAAAATCCCAGACAATAGCAAGACCTACCAGCCACCCACATGAAATACAGATAAAATAAATTGTGAACACATAAATGATAGAGTGACAAGTAACGTGAAGTGACGATGGACTGCAAGCCAAAGCTAGACCTATATGAACAGGATAAAGGATTAGCGCCTTAATAAATACAATCACTTATCTTTTTTCCACTCCTGTCATCGTGAGGAAAATCCCTGCACCAAGATGCAAATAGCTGTTATGGTTTATATCGTAAAGTGAAGAGCTAATGTCCGGTTGATAAAAAACAATTCGTCCGGCCTTGATGTTTAAAAAGATTCTCGTACGTCGTACCACACTTGATCTATAACAACGATTATTGTGGAACTGTTCTACCCTGATTTCTGGTTCAGATCAGGATCGATATTCATGGAGGTAACGGTTAGTTCTACCGTAGAAGACAGCCTTGAACCCGCTGACCGTTGGTGCAGACCTGTCACGACATTTTGACGTTTGAATGCTGACATGCGCACTCAATTTGCCAGCTTGCCTTGGATGAATTTTCTTACGCTTCACGTTCCACCGACACTTTGATTTACGTACCGAATAACTCGATTTATTCGATAGTAGAGTCCTCGAACTGCTTGGATAGTAGAAGATTGATACTTCGTTACAAATCGGATGACAGAAGAGATGAATCCCCCTTCCGACACCAATTTATGTTGCAGACTTTCAGACTTTGATGATTGGGCTAATATTACGTTTCACTTCACGTAATCTAAATTCATCTGTTCTGCCATCACGGAGTATCTTTCTGCTGCAACTTTGGGTTTATCTACATTATTTTTATAATGTTCTTATCAGTGTTTCTTTCATTAAACTTGGTATTAAAGACTGACAGTGTTTATTTCTTGCTATTATTAGCAGCTGGTATGTAAGTGTTCTATTCTGAACCGACCTTAAAAGTTAACGATCAAAATGCATACAACATTTGTGACTGTAACTGTAGAACGTTCTTTCATTTAACAAGTTTCGTTATGACGACTTATAATCATTTATTCATCACACATCTTTCCATCATGATTTATTAACACTAAAATGTTTCACATTAAAGAACACTTGATATATGATAAAGATTTACTTGTGGTTTATGGACAATGTTCAAGAAAAAGATAAATGTTCTGTTATCATAGGTGCGCTGATAAAAGCGATCAACTACGTCGGGCTTACAGGTAGCCGACCAAAGTTCTTAGGTGGTCTTTCTCAGAATGCTCCCTTTCAACAGAATTTAAGGAACACTCGTCATTATGTACTTCCTTACTCATTAGAGGAGATGCCTCTTCCCTGTTAATTTGTACAGTAGATTCTTCCCCAGGGGACAGAGAGTTCTCTACATATCGGTTCTTATCTTGTTGTTGTGATCTCATTACGTTCTGTAGGAAGTACGTGGTAAGGCCCCAATCTCTTCCACGGTGGCTAGCCGTTGTCTTTTTCTATGTCCGACACGCCTCTAGTGCGCCACACACTTTGCTGTTCCGCTTTGCGAGCCGTTGATCTTCTCAGATTCCTCCTCCGCCTCACTCACCGTCTCAGTCTTTGTGTACTAGGGATGGACATTCCCTTGAGTAAGATTACTCCTACTCCACTTATGTAGTTTAGCCAGTCAGCCAAGACTGTTGCCCGGGATTTGGCCACCGCCGTACACAAGCGGTATTTGTGGAGCCATACATGAGCTAGATAAAAAGAGGAGAACCAAATAGGATCCTTACTATCCTAAAAAGGACATGGCTGTCTCTCACCATGAGGTACTATCCCACTCTCTCTTTATCCTACAGGTTACACTCCTTAATTCCGTGTATACGTCCGACAATAAGATCCGCAATAGGATTCGGGAGCATACATGCGTGGACATGTCCCGTAAAACAGGGAGTGGCTATGTGGATGATAGCAGTCGGAAACTTTTCAAGTGTCCCACCAAACGTCACACATTTCACCACATTTCCAGTGGCACAGGAAGGATCTATGAGAGACTGTTTAACCCCAACAGTTGTACATCCAGAATCAAAGAGAACTGAGACTGTATCATTATTCACAAAACTCTTATGTAGAGTAAGAGACCCTCTTCCGTCATGCGCCTCTAAAGCAGGAAGAGAGGGTAGAGGATGACCGCAACTCAATGTAGTTATAGCTGTAGGTTGGAACAAAGTTGTACACTCCGGGCACTGAGATGCTCTCTCGAAATGGAAAGCAGAGCAAGCAGTGGCATTAGAGACACTATTATTATTGTTACCTTGATTATTAACACCCTGGGATTCTTGTTGAGCAGAGTTAGCATGGCGATACGATCTATCATTTGGAGATCTACCGTCGTATTGCGATCTCTCGCGACTATTATCTCTGTTGGAAGCATTGTTATTTGCTCTATTGAAACTATTGTTCTGATTTGAACCACAGTTTGCATTGTCGCGATTACTATTTCCCCTTTGATCAGAATATCTATTAGATGGGTTTTGTTGTCTCCGAGAAAAACTATTATAGGGTTGATAGTTTCTATTGAAGTTACCCCTACGAAAATTTCCATAATTGTTGGAACTAAAATGTTGAGGACCGTTAAATTGCCTCCAGTTCCTTGAAGATGAATCATTACGTGATGGACCCCCTTGGTTCTGTCCAAAATTACGATTATCCCTCCTACGAAAGTTGCGCTGAGCACTTTAAAATTTCCGTCAAAAATTAGGGCCATATGGCATTGCTGAAGCCACGGGTAAACCTTCTTCGACGTTAGAATTGCTTACTGTTACATTTGGATGTGCCGTGACATATTGGCGACAGTATTGTTCCATATCTTTCAAATTTGGAGGATTTCGCTCATGTAGAAAGGAATGAAAAGATTTATTAACTGACGACATGACTTTGTCGGGCAGCAATAAGTCCATAAGGGCTTCATATGTGTGCTCTGTTTTTGAAAGTTCAACTCAACGTGAAAACGTAAGGCAAATATTTGCTATAAAGTCTTAAAAATCTTTCCCTGTCTCTGGCAATAGAGACTTAAAGCGCAGGCGATAACCTTCTTCATCCAGTTGGTATTTTTTAAATAACACCGCTCTGACAATATCATAGTTATTGTTGTCAGGACCTTCCAACATACTTATAGTATTCAAAGCTTCGCCCTTAAGTATATCCATAAGTTGTGCAACATATTGCGACTTGTCTATCTTATGAGATTCGCATGAAAGTTCAAATCTATTTAGACAGAATGTAATATCGTCGCATATATTTTTTTTTCAATTCCATAGCTAAGACTCTTTCCTCATGTAACATTTTCAGTTTTTCAGCCTCTATTTGCACTTGCTGTTGATTTTTTCTCTCTTCAGCTTCTAATTTCTGTTTTCTCTCTTCGGCTTCTAATTTCTGTTTTCTCTCTTCAGCTTCTAAATTTTTCTCTTCAGCTTCTAATTTCTTTTTTTCCATTTCCATTTTCTGTTTTTCAGCCTCCATTTCCATTTGGATTTTTCTATCTTCGGCCTCTTTTTGCTGTTGAATTTATCTCTCTTTAGCTTCTAATTTTTGTTTTTCCATTTCCATTTGGAATTTTCTCTCTTCTGCTTGCATTTGCAATCTCCTATCTTCAGCTTCCATTTTCAGTCCCTTTTCTTCCGCCTTCTGCGCCTTGGCATATTCAACAAGTGCAAATTCTTTTACTTCCTCATTAGTCATTCCAATGGATCTCCCTTGCTCAATGAAATAATCCAAGGTAGACATAATGCTGTATTATGAGAGATAGATACCTTGTGTAAATATATTACTTGTGAAACTCACTTTATCCCAATTTAGTGACTGACAAGTCCTTAATCTAGAACTTGTATAATTACGTTAACTATTAATAATATAATTAATCACCTATATATATATATTGTGCATTATAATATTGACAGTGTATGACAAAATAGATAATACAAATAGGATAGACAAAGACAAGATAAAAAGAACAAATGACCACGTTCGCAGGAATAAACTAAAGTAAGAAAGTAGAAATAAAGCAAAAAATATTGCAAAGCTTGCCATGACAGCTGCGAATAGAACGACAATAGAATGACAACACAGTGTATAAATGAAAAATTTGTATAGAACTAAACGATAGGAAGCAAATGGGCTGATCACCTGTTTGCCAGTCACCTTGATTACGGAAACAGCAACAGATAAAACTGTTTGTTGTTGCCCTAAAGACGCCACTGGGCGTGATGGGGAACAATAGATAAAATCAATCTGTTGCTGCCCTATAAGACGCCACTGGGCGTGATGGCCACTGACTGCTTTGACGGTCGGTGGCTAAGGATGGAAGAAGAAGAAACGATAGGAAGGGGAGAAGGACAGTCACAAACACATTAATAAAAAAACTAAGGAATAGAGAAAAATATAACGAAAACAACACTGAGATATTTCGACACACCTAAACAATTATAATAATGACTGAATTCGGCGTAAACAGAGTATGCCCAGAATTATATCAGGGATCTTTTACGACACGAACTTAGACAAACATACCCTATAGAACGCTTACGTAGGCCCTCGGTGAATTGGGATATATCCTACGTAAGACTCCACCCAACCTGCCCACTGAAATATGACACATATAACATATAAACAAGGATACAATAGTGTACGTTTCGAGGAAGGCTTAATCAACTACACAGAGGCACAGTTTAAAAAATACAAACAGCCACTTATCTTTCAAAATGAAAAAAATCCCGGCCTCCACAACAACGATGAACATAGCTAATCCCGTGTGAAGAAGTCCAAAGGTGATCAACACTGGAACTCCGAGGTAACGGCTGCTTTCAAACGCTACTCCACACATCGGGTGCTGACATCATAAGTTGGCCCACAAGAAGGAGTACAGGAACACTGGAACTCTTGAAAAAAAATATGACGTCAACTTGCAAAATACTTGTGTACATAGGACTCGTACAGTAAACACTGTGAGACTTGGCTTGACATCATGAACTTGTAAGATAATATCCTTCATTCGTTGGTAACACCCCAAAATGCTGGCTCACCACTGATAAAGATTTACTTGTGGTTTATGGGCAATGTTCAAGAAGAAGATAAATGTTCTGTTATCATAGGTGCGCTGATAAAAGCGATCAGCTACGTCGGGCTTACAGGTAGCCGACCAAAGGTGTGTGGGTGTGTAGATAACAATGGACGCGAATGCCGTGCAGGACAAGATCAAGTCAATCAAAATTACACACATCAAAGCACATGTAGAAGTCAGGAACTGGGGTTACTCCAAAGAACGTTCCACATTATTTATTACTACAAAGTTACGAGGACATCACTAACAGTACACTGTCACAGGTAATAGTTCACAATCAATTATGACACCTCAGGTAAACATCAAATCCATAAGTAGTTAAGTGCATAGTATAAAGATCCAAGCACAACGGCTGCATGCGTACGGCAGCTCACCATCATAAAGTTCATGGTCAAATTATTCATATAAAAGGGGAACTGCATATGTCGCAGTATACAATAATAACTATGTCGTCTGAATCAACGTACCTCTAGGCCTGGGTTAATATAACTCATGGGAGAAAACACATTCCCAGTAATACTCTGTCGAAACTTCAAAAATATCCCCATCGAAGTTATGCATATCTACTGGCCTATCCATGGCCTGAAAATTCACCAATAATGTAGGTTCTGCTGTTCACAAAAAATAAGCCTCATCTCCGTGGCTTTTAGAAAATACTTCAGGAAAATCTCAAATATCCTTTCACCGCCAAATATCCTCTATCCATCAACACATTAACGAGATGGGGAAAACGACCATCTCGGCGCTCTGCTAACTAAAACTGCCCCGAAAATATCGCTTCTCAAACACACTTCAGTGAACGCGAGAGACCATCGCTCACTTAAAAAACTCCCAGCGCGAATCCAGCGTCTGAGCTGAATTTCGTTCACCCACGTTCTAGCTGTTCTGTATCCAGAACATTCGCGAAGATTCGCGATATTATTTTTTTTAAACACACAAACAGCTACTCACGGGAGATAACAGCAATCCGGTCTGTATATACAAGTATTTAAACGATTTAACTCCCCTAGACCAAAACTCGACCTTAACAATATAGAACAGTCTAGAGTTCACAGTTTATCAGAAATTACACGGCTGTTACTTCGCCGTTTCATTAACGTACAATATCTTGTAACCTAATGTATTTTACTTTACCAAGCATTTGGTATAATTATTATATTTATACAGAATTAATCATTCTGCCAATAGTTCCATTAGGGTCACTGCATAATATAGATCTCAAGAACTATGAATATATTGTTAATTCAGTTTCTCATTCATCGCCTGGCTCTATCAGCCTATCATATTATAACTGCGTTTCGCATTTCACGACTTACGCTACTAATAATTTATTGCAATTAATAATACCGACTTATATCTTCGGACTCAATGGTCCTTACACATTATTTATTTATTGCTATACCAGCTTTACATTACTGTAATATAACTTCATAGTTATACATTATCATAAGTTAGTGGCCATGCCACATATTCCAAACACTGCCATAAGGGTCGAAGGCCACACAAAGACTCCCGTTACTAGCCTATCTCGTCATACAGCAACACATGCGAACTATTCATTTTTATTCAGCAGATGTGTTACATGGTGCAACCAATCGAATCAGGTTCAAATCAAAATGCTTGTTGACCATGCAACAATCCTCAACAAAATAATAAATTAATATGAAACAAACATTAAGGTATGTTTTCAGGCACTCGTAAGAAATAAAGAAATAGAACACTTGACAACAGAAAACAAAATGGTAGTTGACTTAGCTTACTTCTTTTAAATTAATCTTTTAGTTTACATTTTAAAAATTAAAAAAAAAAACTCGTAAAGCTAACTTGATACATTTATGTTAAATAACTGGATAACACCAAAATGGGATTAATATTTGTAAGGTATGCTCGGTTAATTTAATTAAAAATAGGAGTTGTAAATTGACTTTAATTAAGCTATTTGCAACATGAAAATTTATTGAGATTGGTAAAGTTACTAACAAAGATAGGCCACAGCAATATTAATTTTACAAAAATATAGCTTAAAACACGGTCTTATACAAAACTTGGATATAAAAAACACGTTCATTTATTTATTTCAATTAATCACGATCACTCACGGAACCCCTAGCGACTTCTCGCGGAACCCCTAGCGACCTCTCACGGAACCCCTAGCGATCTCTCGCGGAACCCAAAGGTTCCATGGAGCCCCGGATGAGAAACCCTGTCTTAGACAGATGTTACTGCTAACATTAAATTAAATATGAAAAAAATATCTAAGGTAGTCTGTGTTGGTGTAAAAAACTTGTCGTGATCAGATGCATTTTATTTGCAAGAAGCTCAAGAACATTTGACTTGAAAGTTTGATCTCAGGACTTCAAGAATGGTATGTTTTTCTTTTCTTACTTTTTTTTTTTTTAATTAATACCAGCTGGGTTCAGGTTTTTAAATTAATTTATTCAGGCATTTATCGTTTAGCTGTCACAGAAACACAAACCTTCGACAAACTCATGAAAATGTCCTCCTGACCCGTGCAAGCACCTCCAGTAATCTTCCATATGTGTCTTTTGGCTTCACTCTACCTTTCTTACCATAGTGGTTCCAGACCAAGAACTGTCTTATAATGCTATCAGCCGGTTTCCTCAATGTGGGTCCCATCCATTGCCAAAGTCTTCGTGTCATCACTTGTACCATGGCACTTATCTGACTTGTCATCACCATATTGGTAATCTTGCCATACCATTCCAATCCACCTATTCTACGCAAGAATCCATTAACGAAAGCCTGTAATCTTTAGAATGTTTAAATACTCAGTACGTTTCTATATATTATGATATATGTATATATATATATACTGCTCTTCCCCCCCCCTCTCTCTCTCTCTCTCTCTCTCTCTCTCTCTCTCTCTCTCAGAGTTGTATATCTGCCTCAGGAAAATGCTCCTTAGAATTTGGTTTTAAAGACCATCTTCATTGCGCACAGGCAACCACATCTCCTCCCTTAGGTCACACAAGGATGATCTCAGCACAGTGAACAAACTCGCAGCACCGGCGTGGATCCCAGTGTGTGTGTGTACAGCAGTCACACATTCTATAAATATTTTTGTGGTGGGTAGGTTTTAATAATTTTGCCATGTGGCCTACTCTTTACAATTTCTAACTGCCGAGGGATTTTTTAACGTGCGCAACTTGCACACGGGACCTTCTTATTTTGTTTCGCCCTTATCCGTGACAGTTAGGCATCCGATCTCACAACCCAGGCGATCAGGGAGGAGTATGTTTGTGAAAAAAAGTCTATCAAATATATTCCCTGTACTGGGAACCGAACCTGGTACCTTTACAATTAGAGGCCGACGCCAAACCTCTTAGCCACTCCAACCCCAAGGACATATGTACATGTACTAAGTCTTGCTTTATAATGTATGTTAGATGATGGACACTAGAACCTTCTTATTTTGAACCTTTTCATATGTACGCTCATTGCAGCCCACAAATAAAAAATATACGTACGCACACTAAACATAAAAGTAGTTCCATTGAAGATACTGGTGTAGAGGTATAAAGCGCTAGAGGCTTCACCTATAATAGATTCACCTTTATGAGGTAAAGTGACCAGCTCCTTCCTCCTTGTCGTTGGCTTCCTTTTAATTCAAAAACAGAATAAGGTACCCATTTACAGATGGGGGCGGGGGGGGGGGGGAAGAGAGTACTGGAGCGTGACGATGTCAGGTTTTGATCCTCGGCACATGGTAACTTTGCCTAATCTTCACTGACTGCAGATCATTACTGGAATCAATACGGAACACCGGAAATGATAACATGATGAAAGAGATCAGATCTGAGCTTAACATCATCCAAAGGTCATCAACCATTGCCCTTCAGTGGTTAATCTCCCATTGCTGGTAATGAGAAAGCAGATGCTCTATCAAGAAGTGGCAGTAAAATGGAACAATACAGCCACCCATTGCCCTATCGGGAAGCAAAAACCATCATCCACAACAAGTACAAAAATCAGTGGAAGGAGGAAGGGGATATATACAGCAGAGATGACCCAATCCATAATCTAAACAGATACCAACAGACCACAATTTTCCGCCTGAGAACTGGCCACTGCAGATTACTTGGCCATCTTTATCGCCTCAGGATATCCCACACAAATGAATGCCCATGTGGAACTGGAATCCAGACCACAGAACACATTCTCCAGAATTGCCCAACCCATGATGAACCGCGACGTTCGACCTGGCCAAGAGGTGCTGAGCTCCAGCAGAAGCTATGGGGCTGCCGAGCCGACCTGGTAAAGACGGTGGACTTCGTCCTGGCGACAAGCCTGTAGATTTAGCATGACTACACAATGAACGCAGTAGAAGAAGAAGGTAACTTTGCCGCCGAGAGGCCAGTACTCCAACTGCTTATCCAATCGGAAGCTCCATGCACACTATTTTTATTAAAATGAAATTTTGCCTCGTATTGGCGAGGCGCGCCCGTTTAACCTAGTCGGATATATTAGGGCGCATGTCCAAACGTAAAAGACTTTTAGGTCTGTATTTTTATGCACATTACAAACCGTTTATGTTATTTACAAAAAGGTCCCCTTCCAAATTGTTTGTATTTGCACGATCTCCCCCACCCCCCACACACATGGCGTATATATACCTACAAAAGCACTTTTGCATGACGTATGCATCCACCTCGTGCTCGCTTACGAGCCCCTTTTGTTCCGTTTAGTGTAGTAGGATGCGACACTCCGCCTTACTTGGCAACACACAGCCGGCTTGTCATGTCTGTAGTATTCGCCTTGGCTGATCAAGCTCCAGTCTCTGGCGAGACAGGATTACACCAACCGAATCTTTCTTTCATTAATTATTTTTAAATATTTCCTGTCTTAATTTACCAATTTAGATTTGTTTCCCGTTTATTTCTATACTATTTGTAACTGTCCCGTGCGTGACATAGATCTCGTGGTAGGAGGGTAATATTTTATTTACCCACTTTTATTTAACTCGGTACGAGGTTCTTTTATGTGGGTCAACCACAAATGCCCTAATGCAATTTGGCTATTTTTAACACTCTCCTTTCCCTATCTTGTTACACTTTATAGCAAAAAACCCTTTTATGTGACGTCATAAATGTCAAAACCTCCCAACCCCTTTTCCCTTATGAATTTTCTACTGAAAAAAAAGAATGTAATCGAATATAAATTAGTTAACTAGTTCAGACAAAATATCAATCTGTAAAATAGTGTTCAATTAATCAGGATTTTACAATATCTGCGTTGCTGGTAAAATTTTGCTATATATTTTTTTTTTAAATATCGTTGATTTTGTCTTAATTTAATTTCAAGAAACAAAAATTAAATTACATTGAGAGTAAACACATCAATAACTTCAGTTCTTACTTCTGTTAAAGTTTCATAAAATAATGTTCAACTTGAGAGAAAATCCGCCAAAACAAAAACAAAAAACTGGCGTTGTTATCATTACATTTATTCTCTTCTTTATCATTATCCCAAAGCAAAGAAAGATGATCCACCATTGAAAGAAATAGAAATCGATTAACAGAGATAAACATCGTTTACTGGAAATTTGTGTATTACACTGTATTTAAAAAAAAAAACAAAGAAATGCATAATTAAAAAGCAATTTAAAACAGTAAAAGGTTATAACAACTTTCCGATATTTCAGCTGAGATTATTGTCACGAGTGGAGAAATGAGTCTGTCTGAGACAAGAAAAAGATCCAAGTGAGGAGTAAGAAGAAGAGAAGAGTGTGAAATAGCGAATGTGAATGTTGAGTGGGAGTATGACACTCAGGCGTACAAAGATGATAAACACTATTTTACCCTGCCACCCTACGCCCACGACGACCGCTGCCCCAATTGGCTGTGTGTGGTGTACCCGGAAACGGGGCCTCCCAGTACTGAGGCACAGCTAAGTTTCCGATGTCGCTCAATGGTGCAGCCACCTTACTGTGCAATTGTATTGGACATGTGGTATAGCATACATACTGACGTGAAATGGCAGGGAAGAGAACCCGTAAAAACTGCTTGCTGAAATCGGATGTGTCGGACCGAAAGGCACAGATATCATAGCATGGCTATAAACTAAGACACAACGTAATTAACACTCAAAACAGCCTGAGTTGAGAGAGATGGCTGGACGAACGCAAACAACAACAACACAAATTGGCACAGCATCACAATACCCCCTGTGGTGCAGCATGTTGAAAATCCAGCATTGCACACTAAGCTTGGGGGAACTGCATGAGCGCCAGGCTTAATACTGGCTCTTGACTGGGTGGCCGCATGCAGGAGATTTCTACATTGGGGAGATGGCAGGTGATGGGTACTGGGAAATGGCTCGGTGCAGAACTTGAGGATTCCTTGGGAGAGCACAGAATCAGAGCACAGCATCGTGTAAGCTCTGCATAATTATAGAGCACCCAATGGATGACGGGGAATGCACAGTATGCCACCCCACCTATCCCCAACTGCTAACATCAAACCATGGGTGGGGCCCCCTGGATGCATGCCAGGCCAGGATAAAAGGCCTGGGAAAGAGACTGAAGCTCAGAACTCCCAACTCAATATGTTGCGGGAGGGCAGAAAAGCCATGTGAAAGACCTAGGTCTATTTTGAAGATAATGCCAAGCACAACCATACTTTCACCACGCGAGCTCGGACGCCGCCTCGGTAAACAAGGTCCGCGCAGAATAGTGACACCCCAGGCTGCTTGCGAAAAGTCTACTACTGGGAACATAAACATATTACAAATCAACATTGCAGGCATACAAAACAAGAAGGAAGAACTGCTCAAAACATTAAATGACAACAAGATCCATATAGCAGTACTCCAGGACATCATTCCACCTAGAAAAACCCTTAACATCCCTGGATACACCCAGTATCGCTGCACATGCAAGAAATGTCAAGGACTTATGTCACTCATAAGAAATGACATTCAAGCAGATGTAGGAAACATCCCCAGCAGTGGTGACATAGACATGCAGCAAATTCACTGCTGGTTCAGAGGAAACAAATACACCATCTATAATGTTTACTGCCCCGCAACAACTGCTGGAAACATCAGTATCCAGTACACCACATATCAGAGAACTATAATAGCAGGAGACTTCAACGCCCATTCACCATCATGGTAATATAAAACATACAACAAAAGAGGCAGGGAAATAGAAGAAATCTGCAACTTGTCCAACCTGATCCTACAACAGAACAAAAGGTCAGAACCCACTCTTTTGCACAGAGCTTCAGGCACAGCCAGCAGACCTGATCTTACCATTGTATCGGCTGACATTGCAGATACTTGCACTTACACAGTCCTGGAAGATATTGGGAGTGACCACAGAACAATACTAATTACTATAGACAGTCAGAATAAATCCAGACAAAAGAGAAAGACCTACTGGAATTACAAAAGGGCTAACTGGACAACATGCGCAAAACTTTCAGATAGCAGATTCAGCAGCATTGACATATTAGATACAGTAGATAATACACACAACAATATCACAAAGACTATACTTGAAATAGTGAACATAACAATATCAAAAGGCAGCCACAAACGTTTCAGCCATTTCTGGACTCCAGAACTAGAAAAGATAACAGAACAAGCAGAAGAAAATTGGTGGAAAAGAAACAGAGCCAACAAAATAATTTGTTATACAAGCTCACTGGGACAGGTAAAATATCAGGTGGAAGCAAAGAAAGAAGCATGCCAAAAACATGTGAAAGTCTGGACTTAAAGAATGAAAGGCACCAAAGTTTGAATGAGAAAGGGAGCATTTCTGGATTAAACAAGGTAAAAGAAAAGAAGAAGAAGAAAAGAGAGGTCAGAGAAGTGGTAGAAGGGGGTGTTGGTATAAAAAGAAAAGAATAGATAGAGAGAAAAGGAAAAGAGAAAGAAGAAGGAAAATAGAAGAAAGAAGGGAAAGAAAGGGGGGTGAAGAGAAGAGAAGGAAAAAGAAAAGAGAGAAGAGAGGGGAGAAGTTTGGGAAAAAAAGAAAGGGAGGAGAAGAAGAGAAAAAAAGAAAAAAAAAAGAAAGAAAAGGAGAAAAAAGGGAAGAAAAAAGGAAACGGGAAAGATGGAGAAAAAAAAAAAAAAAAAAAGAAAAGAGAGAAAAAAAAAAAAAAAAAAGAAAAAAAAAAAAAAAAAAAAAAGAAAAAAAAAGAGGGAAAAAAAAAAAAAGAAAGAAGGAAAAAAAAAGAAAAGAAAAAAAAAAAAAAAAAAAAAAAAAAAAAAAAAAAAAAAAAAGAAAAAAAAAAGAAAAAAAAAGAAAAGAAAAGAAGAAAAAAAAAAGTAAGAAGAGAAAAAAAAAAAGAAAAAGAAAAGAAAAGAAAAAAAAAGATAGAAAAAGAAAAAAAAAGAAAAAAGAAGAAAAAGAAGAAAAAAAAAAAAAGTAAAAAAAAGGAAAAAAATGAGGAAAAGAAAAAAAGAAAAAAGTGTGAAAAGAAAAAAGAAAAATAAGGAAAAAAAAAAGAAAAAAAAAAAAATAGAAAGGGAAAAAAAAAAAAAAAAGAAGAAAAAAAAAAAGAAAAAAAGAAAAAAAAGGAAAGAAAAAAAAAAAGAAGGTTAAAAAAAAAAAAAAGGGAAGAAGAAGAAAAAAAAGAAAAAAGTAAAAAAAAAAAAAGAAAAGGGGTAAAAAAAAGAGAAGAAAGAAGAAAAAGGAAAAAAAAAAAAAAAAAGAAAGAAAAGAGAAAAAAAAAAAAGAAAAAAAAAAGAAGGAAAAAAAAAGAAAGTTAAAATAAGGGAGAAGAAAGAAATTTAAGGAAAAAAGAAAATAAAAAAGAAAAAAAAAAAAAAAGAAAAAGATTAAAAAGAAGTTGGGGAAAAAAAAAAAAAAAAGGAAAGAAAAAAAAAAGAAAAAGAAGAAAGAGATAGTGAGAAAAAGAAAAAAGAAGAAGAAAAAAAAGAAAAAAGAGGATTTTTGGGAAATGAAGAAAAATAGGAAAGAAAAAAAAAAAAAAAAAAAAAAAAGGGGTAAGAAAAAGAAAAAAAAGAAAGAGAAAAGAAGAAGGAAAAGGGAAAAAAAAAAAGGGAATGAAAAATGAAGAAGAAAGATAAATGGAATAAGAGGAAATAGGGTAAAAAGAAATGAAAAAAAAAAAAATGTAAAAAAAAAAATAAGAAAAAAGAAAAAAAAATTGGATTTTTTTGAGAAAAAAAAAAGAAAAAAAAAACAGAAGAGAGGAATTGATTAAGAGAAAAAAAATTGAAAAAAAGAAAAGAAAAAGGGGGTTAAAAAAAAAGAAAATAAGAAGAAAAGAGAAGGGGAAAGAAGGAAAAAGAAAGGAAAAAAAAGAAAAAAAAAAAAGGAAAGAGAGAAAATCGAAAGAAGAAGATGAAAGAAATAAAAGGAAAAAAAGAAAAAAATTGAAAAAGAAGAAACGATAGAAGAACGAGAAAAGTGATAAGTAGTTTTTGAAAAAAGAAGAAAAGAGAAAAAAAAAAAAAGAAAAAGAAAGTGAATTGAAAAGAATGAAAGAAAAGAAAAGATAGAAAAAAGAAGGTCTTTTGAGAAAAAAAAGAAAGAAGAAGGAAAAAAAAGAAAAAAGCAGAAAAAAGAAAAGGCTTTTAAACGGTGGAGAGAGAGGAAGAAAGTAAATAGGATTTGAAAAGAAAGAAAGGGAAAAAAGGAAAAATTAGAAAAAAAAAAAAAAGGAAAGAAAGAAAAAGTAGAAAAAAGAAAAAGAATGAAAAGAGGGAAGAAAAAAGGAAAAAGAAGAAAAAACTGAAAGTAAGGAAGTTTAAAAAAAGAAAAAAAAAAAAAGGAAAAAAAGAAAAAAGAAGGGAAGAAAAAAAAAAAAGGAAAGAAGAAAAAAAAAAGGATGGGGGAAAGAAATGGAAGCTTGCAAAAATCCGAAAAAAAGTTGAAAAGAAGAAATACAAAAAATTTAAGATAAAAAAAAAAGTAGGGGAGTAAGAAAAGAAAAGTAAGAAGAAAAAAAGAAAAAAAAAATGAAAAAAGAAGAAAGAATTGAAAAAAAAAAAAAGAGAAGAAAGAAAAAAAAAAAAAAAAAAAGGATTGAAAAAAAAAAAAGGAAAAAGAAAAAAGGGCAAAAAGAAGGAAGAAGAGAAAAAAAAAAAGAAAAAAAAAAAAGAAAAAAAAAAAAAAGAAATAAAAAGAAGAAAAAAAGGTCAAAGAAAGGAAAAAAAAAAAAAGAAAGGCAAAAAACCCAAAAAGTTGAGGAAAAAAAAGGAGAAAAAAGAAAAGAAGAAAGAAAAAAAAAAAAAAAGAAAAAGAAGGAAGAAGGAAGAGGAAAAAAAAAAGGGGGAAAAAGAAAAAAGAAAATGAGGAAAGAAATTCTAAAAAAGGAGATGGAAAAAGAAAAAAAAAAGTGGAAAAGAAAAAGAGAAGAAAAAATTCAGGGGAAATAGAAAGGGAGAAAAGGGTTAGAAAAAAAAAAAGAGGAGATAAAGGGAGGAAAGATTTGAAGAAAAACGGATTTGGGAAAGGTACCGAAAAAAATTGTGAAGAGGAAAGATGGATGGTAAGAAGGTTGGAAAAAAAGGTTGGGGAAAAAAGAAAGAAGAAAAAAGAAAACAGAATGAAAAAGAGGTTGGGAAGGAAAATGAAAAAAAAAAAAAAAGGTTTTAAAGGTACTGGGGTTTTTTTGTAAGGCTTGGGAAAGAAAAAAAATAAAGAAAAAAAAAAAATGGAAAAAAAAAACGGGAGAAAAGGGGCATAAGGAAAAAAGGAGTTTGAAAAAAAGGAAGAAGAAAGAAGGGGAAAAAAAGAAAAAAAGAAAAAAAAAAAAAAAGAAAAAAAAAGAAAGAAAAAAAGAAGAAAAATAGGAAAAGAAAATAGAAAAGAAGAAAAGAAAAAAAAGAAAAATGAAGGAAAAAGAAAGGAAAGCCAATTAGGAGGAAAAGGGAGAACCTAGGATAAGAAAACTGAAGAAAAAAAGGGAAGAAAGAAAAAGGAAACATAAGAAAAGAAAGGGTAAGAAGATGGAAGAAAGGGTGAAAGAATGGGGGATTGCGAGGAGTTTTTTTTTAAGTAAGCCCCTTGAATTTAAAAAAGAATAGATAGGGGAAGAAGAGAAAAAAAATAAAAGAAGAGAAGGTACTGGGGTTATTAATGAATAAGCAGGGTAGATGGCTGAAAAGAAGGAAAAAGGGGAGGTTTGAAAGTGGGTAGAAGAGAAAGAATTTTAGAAAAAAAGTTTACAAAAAAAAAGAAGGTAGAAAGGAAATTGTAATGAAAAAAAAGGGGGGGGGAGAAAGAAAAAGGAGAAAAGAAAGGAAAGGAAAAAATTGAAAAAGAAAAAAAAAAAGTTCACAAAAGGTAAGTGAAGAAAGAAGGGTTAGGTTTAGTCCTAAGGAGAATGGGAAGGGAAAAAAAAAAAAGAAGAAAAGGAAGTTTAGGTAAGAAAAAAAAAAAAAAAAAGTTGTAAGAGAAGAAAAAAAATTAGTGTTGGAAAGAACAAAGGGAAGGTGTAAAGATTTTTTAAAAGAAGAAAAAAGAAGCAATGAGTTAGTTCCTGGAAACAGTCCTGGGAAGAAGGTAAGAAAGAAGAAGGTGAGAGAAAAAGTATTATGGGATGAAGAAGAAGGAAAAGGAGAAAGAGAAAAGAAGAAGAGGTTTAAAGATGGAAAAAAGGCGGCATGAAAAGGGAGAGGTTTCTAGTTAAGGGAAAAGAAAAGAGTCGCAAAGGGAATTGGATGAAAATTTCGTTGCTGGGAAAAAGGGTTCCTGGGAATGCTTGAAAGGTAGTGTGAAAGAAAAAAAAGGAAAGAAAGAGGGGAGTGTATTTTAGAAGAGAAAAAAGAAAAAAGAAGAGGAAAAGAAGAGTTCAAAAAAGAAAAAGTGATGTAGGGGGAAGGCCGAAAAGGAAAGAAGAAGAAAATGGAGTGGAGACAGGGGGAGGGAAAAAAGAAGGGTCTAAGGTGAGAAAAAAAGGAAAAAGAAAAAGAAAGAAGGAAGGGGGGAAGGGGAAAAGAAGAAAGAAGTTTTGAAAGGGATTAGAGCTTAGATGAAGAAAAGGAAAAATAGGAAAGTTTTAAAGGGAAGAAAGAGGAAGAAAAGGAGATGAAAGAAGAAAAGAAAAAGAAGAAGAAAGAAAAAGAAAATTTTGAAGTGAAAGAAGAAAGAAAAGAGGAAGAAAAGGAAGAAGGAGAAAAAGTATAAAGAAAAGAAGAAAGATAGAGAGGAAAAAGAGAAAAAGGAGAAAAGAGAAAAAAAAAAAAGAAAAGAAGAAAAAAAAAAAAAGAAGAAAGAAAGTGAGAATGAAAGGAGAAAGAGAGACAAGAAGAAGGAAGGAGGTGAAAAAATAAAGAAAAAAAAGAAAAGAGAAGGAAGGAAAGAGAAGAAAAAGAAGAAAAAAAAAGAAGGGAAAAAAACAGGCAAATAACAAAAAATAAAGCAGATCAAGAGCTGCCAACGCAAGCATTCCACAATTTGAAACTGAATACACTATCCAGGAAATGAACAGCGCACTACAAAAAATAAAGATCAAGAAAACTCCAGGACCAGACACAATTACCAATGAAATGATACTAAACCTAGGCCCAGTTGCAAATTTAATACTCTTAAACTTCATTAACAGAACATGGAAAGAAAGCACACTCCCTAAAGCTTGGCTGACTGCAAATATCAAACCAGTTCTAAAGAAAAACATGCCAGCTGAAGAGCCTGGAAGCTACAGACCAGTCTCACTGACCTCAGCAATTGGAAAACTTGCAGAGAAAATGGTTAATCACAGGCTCTACTGGTGGCTGGAAAGTAATAAAGTCATTAATGATAGTCAAACAGATTTCAGAAAGGCTGCAGAACAGATGACCAACTCTTTCATTTTGTGCAAAAAAACTTAGATGCAATCCAAGAGGGTAAGCACACAACAGCTGTATTCATTTCATACGACACAGTATGGAGACAGGAGCTCTTCGCTAAAATGACAAATGGGCAAACATGGAAAAATGTATCTCTGGATTAAAGCCTTCCTAGGTAACAGAACAATACAAACAACAGTAGAAGGCACTAAATCCTCCCAGAAAACACTGGAGGAGGGATTGCCGCAAGGGTCAGCAGTAAGCTGCACCCTCTTCCTTATCTTCATAAATGACCTTTCTCCCTCCTTGGAGATATCAAAAACACTGTATGCAGATGACCTGCTGATTTGGACAGTTGCAAAATACAAAAAAACTGGAAAAAGCAAAACTAAACAATAGCTGTGTAATGCAGGCTCTGGAAACTAAAAATAAACACCCAGGAGACTGTATATACAACTTTCACCAGGAGCATCAAGGAAAGCAAGAAGATATATGTAAAATACTGTTTGGCCGGAGATGTAGAGTGTCTTTTAGATGTGTTATGAATGTTAGTACGTTGAGCGTGTCGTGTTGTCCTGGACAGTACAAAGTTGTAGCGAGAATTTAGGTCACTAGCGTGAGGTGCCGCCATGGTATAGTAGACACACACATCATGTCAGTATTCATGTAGATTCAGACGTGTAATACTTGTATGACAATGTGGTTGATTGTGTAAGTGAGTAATTAACAGTGCTGATAACACGAAGGCCGTATAGGCTCTTGAACGACTTCACATTAACTCACACAACCACAAGTAGAAGTCAGTGAAGTAGGGAATGCTGCTGACGTTTGCAATATTTATTCATGACGTACGATAATACGATGATGATGGACGAAACAGTCAATAGTATAAGATCGTGTACATAATATGTGTAGTTACAAAGGTCAGCTTCAGACATCACAGATCCCAGACATGTAACAATGTCTTGACCAATGTCTACTGTTTATGCAATAGCTCTAATCCCTGACTGAGCCCCGTCAGGTAAGCCCTAGCAATTATATTGCGTAGTACGGGCGATATCAGTTATTTAAACAAAGTCAATGCCATTGTCCTACAATTAGCAAAAGACTTCAAACTGGCCTCACATGCCAGATACTTCATTCTGGTGAAGAATATTGGCCGTAAACACGGACCAATATGATGACAACGAAATCAGGCCGCAGGTCGTGGGCCTCGATAATCAGGTCACTCTCAGTTTACACAAGCTTCTGAGATTAAATATATTCTCTGTCAAACCATATTCCGCCTGCATTGCGGATCCATAAAGATGATTCTTAGGCTTATGTATGTAACGGGTCAACTTAGACCTAGTCTTTCAAATATGAAGCCATACTGGGGTACAGTATAATCACTCCTTGTGAGCTTCGCTCACTATGTCGCCATCAGCGATAAATTTACCTGTAAGATCTAAACGAGACGAAAAGATCGAATAATGTTTCAGTTACCTTCTCAAAGAATCCTTACACTCTAAGGTAACACAACACAGCCAATACTGGCATAAAGAAACACGCAGGGACGGAAGAATGACAAAACAGTCATTCCCAGAATTTCCAATCCCTATCGAAAACTTGGCAGAGAGAAATCTACGGATCGGTACATCCGTTCTAAGCCTCAAGTACACTCTCTCTGCATCAGTCTCCCGGCTTTTGCCGCCAAGACCTGCGCATGCTCAAAGAGCATGGACCAGATCGAGGCAAACCCAGACCAGGCGTTTCCGCCCAAACGGGTGATAAAGATACTCCGTATATGATCCTATAAATAGACTTAAGACATGTCAGCTATAAGACATTGCCTGAGACAGGACAACATAAGACAGGAGAAGATAATCACCAGTCAAACCACACAGAAAGATAATAAACATGTATCTCTCTTTGATCACATTAAACCAAACATACATTAGGTTGGCATTTTTTCCACCGTCCAAAATGACGGCAACATTACCACACCTCCCGGGGAAAAAAATGGGACTTTTTTTTTAAATACATCTGTGAGCCAGGTGCATTAAGCTCATACCGCATGAGTAATGCGCCCTTGAAATTATCACCAAAAAAAATATTATCATAATGTCAGATCCAATCGACGCACAGTAGAGCGTCTGGTGAGAAGAAAAAAATCTCACAAGATAGGAGAAACTATTTTCTCAAAGTAAATATCCGGGGAGGTGTTACCAACCAACTCAAAAGTGCAGGTAATGTTACAACAAAAATTCATATCAATATGTGTATAAATGGAGAACGACAATTTTCATTAAGAAATTACACCAACATCGAAATATCACGACGTATAGTGCGTATATAACCATAAATTCGAATGGCCAATCATTAACAACATTTCTAAATTCTTTTTTACAAACATATGATTATACATGTGTATAGAACTAATATCTGATGACGTCAGAAGAACAAGACGATGCTCTATTCCGGCGATGTCTTGTAAGCAAAATCCTCAAGGAACATCAGGACGTCTATAGAAGTCATCGTAGTTATACACCGTTCCAACATATCACACCGGTTTGCTGAGAACAATACAAATAGTACAATTCTTAGAATGTTATAATGTACCATAGTCACTTAATATATATCTAAACTATAAATGTGGCCGCATTAATTTTTTTGACCTTTATTTCATATGAAACAAAGCCTTCCTCTGTTTTACCGAAAACGGTAACAGAGAAAGCAAGAAATCAATACAAAACCATGAGTTTAAACAAAGTGACAACAAGTGTTATAGAACCATGTTATTGTAAGAATAGATCATAACTTTAGATATGTAACAGTGGATCTAGACAAAAGAGCTAAGTAGCTTCATGTGGGCATTGAGACAATATGTCTGCCATCACATTATCCGAACCACGGATAGCTCGTACCGTGAAATGAAAAGGTTGAAGAGCAATAGCATATCGAGTGGATATCGAACTCTTCAAATCCGTATTCTGCATAGCTGTGAGAGCTTTTTGGTCGGTTTCTACTACAAAATGCGCGCCGAGAAGGAATCTTTGGAGTTTAAGAATTGCCCACACCATAGCCAGCAATTCTCGGTCTAGAACAGAATAATTCCTTTCTGCCGCATTCAGTTTTCTCGAGACATACATTACAGGATGCAGAGTCTCAGAATACTCTTGCATCAGTGCCGCCCCAATCCCTATTGCTGAAGCGTCACTATGAAGGACAAACGTCTTATCGGCTCCAGGTAGTCTTAAAATAGAAGGAGACGAAAATAATGATCTAATCTGATCCAATGAAGATTGGCATTCATGAGACCAACGCACCATATTAGGAGACCCTTTCTTCAATAGGGTTGAGAGTGGTGCCGTAATAGAGGAAAGATTCGGAATGAATCTTCCGTAGAACTGTATTAGGCCCAAGAGACTACGGATCTGTTTTTTAGTATTAGGAATAGTGATGTTCAGTATCTTAGAAGTGTTGTGCTCTTCTGTCTTCAATAGACCATGACCAACACGATGACCAAGAAAAGAAATCTCACTAAACCCAACATAGCCTTTAGAGGGTTTAGCTGTCAAATTATACTCACGTAGAGTAGACAACAGTTCATCTAATCCCAGATAGTGGTCTTCCCAAGAATCGCTAAAAAGACAGATATCGTCCAAGTATGCAATCACATCAGACCGATATGTCACTATTCGACGCATCATGCGTACGAATGTAGCTGGGGCATTCATAAGGCCAAAAGGCATAAAGTTCCATTGGAACAAACCCCTAGGTGTGGAGAAAGCAGTGAAAGGTTTGGCTCGTTCGGTTAAAGGAACTTGCCAGTATCCTTTAGACAAGTCCAGCTTTGTAAAGAAACGAGAATTGGAAAGTCTAGTAAGTAACTCAACCAACAGAGGCATAGGTTCTGCATCGAACTTCGTTACTTGATTTAGTTTACGGTAATCGACTCAAATGCGTATGTTATTGTCTTTCTTTCGGACAATAACCATAGACGACGAGTATGCCGAACTGGATGGTTCAATTATTCCTAACTTTATCATTTCATCCAACTCTTTCTCGACTTGAGTTTGGAAGTGGATAGAAATAGGATACGGTCTGACCCTGATAGGAGTATGGTCAGTCAATACAATGTCATGTTCAATGACTGTAGTGTGTCCAGGAATGTCCGTGAGAACATCCTGAAATGCTTGTAACATGGAAGAGATTTGTGACTGTTCCCTAGTTGATAAATTAGGTGAAATTGCAACATCCTTCCATGATTCCGTAGAATGAAATGAAATCATCGGAAGGGGAAGATTAACATCAGAGAAAGTAGATTCCTCATCCTGTATAACAGACAGGGATGAGTAATGGCTACGAGCGACTGTAGCGTCGCCCGTCGCTTGAAAGATAGGTTGTAAGTACTCTGGACGTTCATAAAATTCTGTAAGCATATTTATGTGAAAAGTTTTATGCTTTCCGTCAATATCGACGACATAGTCGACATCAGACATTTTAAATACAATTTCAAAAGGACCTTTCCAACCAATAAGAAGTCTATTTTCCCTGGAAGGACGTAACACAAATGCTTCGTCTCCAGCACAAAGTTGACGTAGGCATCTATTTTTATTTGCAAACTGTCTTGCCTTTGCTTTAGCAAATTCAGATGCGGAAGTTGCTAATTTACAAGCTTCAATGATTTTCTGCCTGAGGGCAATGACATAATCGTAAGAAGATTGTGTGTAATCACTAATATCATCGGCAGCTATCAGATCGTGAAGCAAGGACATTGGGCCGCGCGGACGCGCGCCAAAGACGAGCTCGAAAGGAGAAAACCCTGTATGTTCATTATGAACCTCTCTATAAGCAAATAGAGCATCGGGTAAGACTCTGTCCCAATCCTGAGGATGATCCTCAGTTATTTTTCCAAGTAAATTTTTGAGAGTTCTATTGAGACGTTCGATTAGTCCATTAGACATAGGATGATAAAAACTACTCAGTGATCTCTTGATATTAAGAGTATACATCACTTGCGACATCGTCTCAGATATCAGTTGGGTGCCATGGTCTGACAAGATTTCCCTAGGGAATCCCAACCGCAAAAATATCAGCCTAAGAGCGTCTGCAATATCGGCCGTCGAAATGCTCTTCAGAGGTATGGCCTCTGGCCATCGAGTACACATGTCAACACATGTAAGAATAAATTGATGTCCTCTGGCTGATTTTATTTTGAAAGGACCAATGATATCTATCGCCATTTTCTGAAATGGACGGATAGGAATGTCCGCAGCCTGGATAGGTGCTGCATGGCGAGGACCTTTCGATTTTACCTCTTGACATACTCTACACAAGAGACAATAAAGGCGTATGTCTCTGTTTACGAATGGCCAAAAGAAAGCCGCAAGAACTCTCGACTTCGTACGTGAAAATCCCATATGACCAGCGCATTGGGAGTCGTGAGCATGTTGCAGTATTCTTACTCTCATGTCTTTCGGAACAAGAATTTGTGAATGTATAGACATGTCAGAGTGTTGTACCATACGCACTAGTACGCCATTTTTCATAGTGATCCAAGATTTGTGATCTGTGTTCTTATTTGGGTCACCTTTTTTGCCAGAACGAAGAATTTTTTTAACGTAATGTCTCCCTGTTGACTTTTGATAAAAGAGTCACGTGAAATGACATCATGATCATCTTGATCACGTACCTCAACACCTTCGGTCGATGAAGTCTGAGGCATATTCTGAGCCTGAGCTCTCGTGATAACTGCATTAGCAGCTTCTAAGTTATGTTCTTCCCAAGCAATAATCTGCTGCGGGGTACACTCTTTAATGCCGTGTATACGCCCGACGATAGGATCCGCAATAGGATTCGGAAGCAGACACGCTTGGACCTCTCCCGTAAAGAAGGGAGTAGCTATACGAATGATAGCGGTAGAGTATTTTTCCACTGTGCCACCAAATGTTACACATTTGATCACTTTTCCAGTGGCACATGAAGGATCTACAAGAGATTGTCTAACCCCAATAGTTGTACATCCAGAATCAAAGAGGACTGAGACTGGATCATTATTCATTAGACCCCTATGTAGAATAAGAAATCCTCTCCCGTCATGAGCCGCTGAGGCAGGAAGAGCGGGCAGAGGATGACCGCAACTCAAGGTGGATATAGTAGTAGGTTCAAATAAAATGGTGCACTGAGGGCATTGAGATGCTCTCCCAAAATCAAAGGCAGAACAAGAACTAGCACTAGCGCTATGTTTACTATTGTTTTGTTCATTACTAACTCCTTGTGACTCTTGTTCAGCACAGTTAGTATGATGACATGATCTGTTATTATTATGCTGCCATCTACATCGATTACTATTTCCTTTGGAATTATGGCAATTACCTCTATTGCCATTATTATTTTGGTTTGAACCGCAGTTTTTACAATTCTGATTGTGATTTACACCTTGATGAAAATATCTATCAGACTGATACTGCTGTCTTCCTAAAGAATTATGGCGAGGATAGTTTTTATTGTGGCTACCCCTTTTAAAGTTACCAAATTTGTTGGAACCATAATTATGAGGGCTATCAGATCACCTCCAATTCCTAGAAGACGAGCCTCTTTAGCACGAATCACTTTGATCCTGTCCAAAGTTACGCTTACTTTTCTTATCGAAGTTGCGCTGAGTACCTTTAACTTTATCTCCGAAATTAGAATTGTATGGAGTCGCAGAAGCCACGGGTAAACCTTCTTTAATCTTACTATTGCTAATCGTTTGTTGTGGATGAGCAGTGACATATTGGCAACAATATTGTTCCATTTCTTTTATGTCTTTAGGTTTACGTTCGTGTATAAAGGCAAGAAAAGACTCATTAACAGATGACATTACTTTGTCTCTAAGCAACAAGTCCATATGTGCCTTATAAGTATGTTCAGTCTTAGACCACTCTATCCATCTAGTGAAGGTAAGGCGTATCTTTCCTATAAAGTCCGAGAACTCTACACCAGATTCTGGTAACATAGTCTTAAAACGAAGACGGTAATCATCTTCTTTAAGCTGATATCTTTTCAATAAGGCTGCTCTGACAACTTCATAGTTAGTCCTATCCTGTTCTTCTATTGCCATTATAATATTTAATGGTTCACCTGTAAGTGAATTCAACAGTTGTCTAACATATTGTGCCTTATCTACTTTATATGTTACACAATTAAGTTCTAGTCTATCTAGATAGAACGTTATGTCATCTTTCGTAGGATTAAAATGAGGAAGGTTTAACTTATAATCATGACTTTTTGTGCTCGAAGAAGTCGCTTGAGAACTACTCATATTCGTCACTTTTAGTTTCTCTATCTCCAAAGCCATAAGTCTTTCTTCATGTTCCATTTTCTGTTTTTCTCTCCTCTCCTCCGCTTCTCTTATTAACTTCTTCTCCTCAAATTCTCTCTCTTGCTGAAACTTTCTTTCTTCAGCTTCTCTGTCTAGCTGCGCTTGAATCTTTTTCTCTTCAAATTCTCTGTCTAGCTGCGCTTGAATCTTTTTCTCTTCAAATTCTCTGTCTAGCTGCGCTTGAATCGTTTTCTCTTCAGCTTTTTGTGCTTTGGCATATTGAGCAAGCGCAAAATCCTCCAATTTCTCCTCAGTTTTTCCAAGGGCTATCCCTTGCGCGATAAAGTAATCTAATGTAGACATCCTGTCTACAAATGTGCTGTCAATATATCTGAAATAGCAACACAAGTTATCCCAATCTCAGTGGGAGATGGGTCTTTTATAAAGACTAAGTACAATTACCTTATTGATTAAGTCACCAGTAACCAGCTCAGTATATAATTTGCATCATATAATAATAGTACATGATCAAATATACATGAAGACTGTATATATCAACAATATCACGATAACTAAACAAAGACAAGCATCTAAACAAACGAATACATTCGCAGAGGTCAAAAGACAATACAGCTTAACTAAATAAAATGTTGTAAAAAAATCACAATGATAACTGCGAAAAATTCACAATAATACAATGACGACACAGTGTATAAACAAAAGGGTGTAAAGAAATTAACAATAGAAAAGAGAAGGCAGACAAATACAAACGAAACGAATCAAAACTAAAGTACGGAGAAAAAAATAACGAAAACAACACTAACACATCTCGTCACAGCTAAGAAAAAAAAATTAATTAATAGCAACAAAAGTCGCTTGCAATTTCCACTGTAAGAAATATGCACAATCCCTAAAGAACGCTTACAGTAACCCTCGGTTGAGTGGGATATTTACTGTAAGACCCTCCAACCTGAACTCGCAGAAAAAAAATACACACTAACTCAACAAGTAAACAAAGAACAAGTAAACAATAGAATGCATATAATGAATGTAACGAGGAAGGCTTATTTGCACACAAAATAAAGGTTCAGTTTAACATGTAAAACCAGGCCACTTATTTTTAAGCGTAATCCTCTACAACCGCAAAGATGCAGTTCATTGCAGTACACTTGTAAACACTAGTAGACGTTCCACCGTTGAAGGTCACCGTAACTTTACAACAGGTGTCTCCAAAGGGAAGCTATCAAACTAAACTCGACTTCAGTTGAGAATGTTTGAAGGCTGTCTTAGTAAACAACAGGTTGAATTGTTCTATGTTTACAATTCGAGCTTGCACGTAAACTTGTGACGTGAACTTTGACACATATGTCCTTCGACGATTGTCACAGTGTTAAATAACTTCGTTAGCAACTGTGGTCTATGTAACACTATTGTAGCAGCTGTGGTCCATGTAGCAATTCTGCAGCAGCTGTGGTCCATATAGCGATTCTGTATCATCCATAAATGTATACGTCGATCAGCAGACGTTGACCTATTTCCTACTGTGTAGCTGACAACAAAACGTCAATCTTGTCTTCCGGATGCATAAATCCAGATGTGGGCAGGAAAATCCGTGTCGTTGACAAAAAACCCACGAATCTGATCCATGAGATGTAACGTACTGTTTGGCCGGAGATGAAGAGTGTCTTTTAGATGTGTTATGAATGTTAGTACGTTGAGCGTGTCGTGTTGTCCTGGACAGTACAAAGTTGTAGCGAGAATTTAGGTCACTAGCGTGAGGTGCCGCCAGGGTATAGTAGACACACACATCATGTCAGTATTCATGTAGATTCAGACGTGTAATACTTGTATGACAATGTGGTTGATTGTGTAAGTGAGTAATTAACAGTGCTGATAACACGAAGGCCGTATAGGCTCTTGAACGACTTCAGATTAACTCACACAACCACAAGTAGAAGTCAGTGAAGTAGGGAATGCTGCTGACGTTTATAATATTTATTCATGACGTACGATAATACGATGATGATGGACGAAACAGTCAATAGTATAAGATCGTGTACATAATATGTGTAGTTACAAAGGTCAGCTTCAGACATCACAGATCCCAGACATGTAACAATGTCTTGACCAATGTCTACTGTTTTTGCAATAGCTCTAATCCCTGACTGAGCCCCGTCAGGTAAGCCCTAGCCAATATATTGCGTAGTACGGGCGATATCAGTTATTTAAACAAAGTCAATGCCATTGTTCTACAATTAGCAGAAGACTTCAGACTGGCCTCACATGCCAGATACTTCATTCTGGTGAAGAATATTGGCCGTAAACACGGACCAATATGATGACAACGAAATCAGGCCGCAGGTCGTGGGCCTCGATAATCAGGTCACTCTCAGTTTACACAAGCTTCTGAGATTAAATATATTCTCTGTCAAACCATATTCCGCCTGCATTGCGGATCCATAAAGATGATTCTTAGGCTTATGTATGTAACAGGTCAACTTAGACCTAGTCTTTCAAATATGAAGCCATACTGGGGTACAGTATAATCACTCCTTGTGAGCTTCGCTCACTATGTCGCCATCAGCAATAAATGTACCTGTAAGATCTAAACGAGACGAAAAGATCGAATAATCTTTCAGTTACCTTCTCAAAGAATCCTTACACTCTAAGGTAACGCAACACAGCCAATACTGGCATAAAGAAACACGCAGGGACGGAAGAATGACAAAACAGTCATTCCCAGAATTTCCAATCCCTATCGAAAACTTGGCAGAGAGAAATCTACGGATCGGTACATCCGTTCTAAGCCTCAGGTACACTCTCTCTGCACCAGTCTCCCGGCTTTTGCCGCCAAGACCCGCGCATGCCCAAATAGCATGGACCAGATCGAGGCAAACCCAGACCAGGCGTTTCCGCCCAAACGGGTGATAAAGATACCCCGTATATGATCCTATAAATAGACTTAAAACATGTCAGCTATAAGACATTGCCTGAGACAGGACAACATAAGACAGGAGAAGATAATCACCAGTCAAACCTCACAGAAAGATAATAAACATTTATCTCTCTTTGATCACATTAAACCAAACATACATTAGGTTGGCATTTTTTCCACCGTCCAAAATGACGGCAATAATATACCAACTAAAACTCGATGGACAACTGCTGTCCAGAGAAGAAAATCCAGCTTACTGAGGAGTGGAGCTTGACAGACAGCTAATCCTCAATACCGTCACACACAAAATGAAAAATAAGGCCAGTAGACGCCTGAACGTAGATAAACATCTTGCAAGCACTTGCTGGGACGCAGACAAATGAAATCTCAGACAGCTGTACCTGGGATATATCCGATCAGTCATGGATAACAACCTATTGCTGCAGTCGGCAATGAGCAAAACCACACAAGCAGAGTTAGACAACGTCCAAAACCAAGCTCTAAGGTTCATATGTGGGGGAATGAGAACCACACCAATAGCTGCCTGTGAAATTGAAGCAAACAGTGAACCAATGGACCTACGACGTAAACGTGCTGTTCTGGAAGCCACAGAGTGATATAGAAGAATGAGAAAAGACCACCCAAACAGACAACTGGTTGAGAATTGGAAGCCCATTGGCAGACTAAAACAAATATCACCATTGCTTGTAGCAACAACTATAGCAGAACAACACCACCTCCCACAGACACGAGAAATAATCGAACAGTACCCAGTCATTTATCCCGGAAAGGAGTTAAAACTTCCAGTAATAAAAACCACACTCATGGATAGCACACTTACAAGAGACACGAACCCAACAATACTTAAAAAAGGTACTTTAGAGACTATAGATAGCTACCTTAGCACTGCAATACATGCACAAACAGATGGCTCAGCATTCAAGGCCACCATAAATGCTGGACTTGAAGCGTATGTGAAATACCCAAATGGCAGCACACTAGAAATATACGAACCGTGTGGAGAATTCTGTACCAACTACCAAGCAGAGACCAGCAATAATCACCACACTCACAGCAATTGACAGCCAATTCAAACAAGAAGTCAATATGCCATCAGATATCATAATCTTCACTGATTCAAAATCAGTACTTCAGCCTTTAGAAGAATACCCCCAAACTGAAAATAAAGAAATAATACAGCTGGCCGAAACAAATGACAGTCTGCTCTGTTCCCATGTCTTAGTGATTCTTTATGCCAGTATTGGCTGTGTTGTGTTACCTTAGAGTGTAAGGATTCTTTGAGAAGGTAACTGAAACATTATTCGATCTTTCGTCTCGATTTGATTTTACAGGTACATTTATTGTAGATGGCGACATAGTGAGCGAAGCTCACAAGGAGTTTATATATTGTACTCCAGTATGGCTACATATTTAAAGACTAGGTCTAAGTTGACCTGCTATTACAAGCTCTAGAATCAACTTAATGGATCCGCAATGCAGGCGGAATATTGTTTGGCAGAAAACATAATTATTCTCAAAAGTTTGCGTAAACTGAGAGTCGCCTAATTATCGAGGCCTGATTTCGTCGTCATAATATTGGTCCGTATTTACGGCCAATCTTCTTCACCAGAATGAAGTACCTGGCATGTAAGGCCAGAATGAAGTATATGGCTAGTTATAGGACATTAGCATTGACTTTGTTAAATAACTGATATCGCCCGTACTAGGCAATATATTTTGCCGGGGCTTACCTGACGGGGCTCAGTCAGGGATTAGAGCTATTGAAGGAACAGTAGTTATTGGTTAAGACATCGTTGCATGTCTAAGCTGTTCTGGATCTGTGATGCCTGATATTTACCTTTATAACTACACATATGATGTCCATGATCTTGTGTTATTGACTGTTTCGTCCATCATCATATTATCGTACGTCTTGAATAAATATTGTAAACGTCAGCAGCATTCCCTACTTCACTGACTTCTACTTGTGGTTGTGTGCGTTTATGTGAAGTCGTCCAAGAGCCTATACGGCCTTCGTGTTGTCAGCACTGTTATCAATCTCACCTTCACAATCAACCACATCTTATACTTGTACTACACATCTGTGGGAACTGTATGGAGAGGGGAATGAGTGTGGAAGCTACACCTTGTCAGCGCCTCAACACTTCATGACCCAGATACACTATATTGTACTGTCCAAGGAATGACATGACCTTACAGACATTACATCTTAACATCTAGACCTCCAAACAGAATGTAACATCTGGTGGACCAAACTCGTGGGTTTTTTGTCAACAACACGTATTTTCCTGCCACATCTGGATTTATACATCCGGAAGACAAGATTGACAGTAGAAAATAGGTCAACGTCTGCTGACCGACGTAAACAGTTATGTATGATAGTTTCGTTACATGGACTACAGCTGCTACAGGAGTGCTACACAGACCACAGTTGCTGACGAATTTGTTTAACACAGTGTCAGTCGTCGAGGGACATATGTATCAAAGTTCACGGCACAAATTAACGTGCAAGCTCGGATTGTAAACATAGAACAGTTCAACCTGTTGTTTACTTACGACATTCTACAAACATTCTCAACTGAAGTCGAGTTTGGTTTGACAGCTTCACTTGGAGACTAATACATCTGTTGTCAAGTTAAGGTGACCTTCAACGGTGGAACGTCTACCAGTGTGTTTACAAGTGTACTGCATTGAACTGCATCTTTGCGGTTGTAGAGGATTGCGCTAAAAGATAAGTGGAATGTTTTAAGTATATAAACTGAGCCTTTATTTTGTGTGCAACTAAGCCTTCCTCGTTACACTTTCATTATATGCATTCTATTGTTTACTTGTTAATTGGTTATTTGTTGAGTTAATGTGTATTTTTTTTCTGCGGGTTCAAGGTTGGAGGGTCTTACAGTAAACCTCCCACTAAAACAAGGGTTACTGTAAGCGGTCTATAGGGATTCTGCATATTTCCCACAAGGGAAATTGCAAGCGACTTTTGTTGCTATTTATTTTTTTTCCTTAGCTGTGACGAGATGTGTTAGTGTTGTTTTCGTTATTTTTCTCCGTACTTTAGTTTTTGATTCGCTTTGTTTGTATTTGTCTGCCTTCTCTTTTCTATTGCTTATTTCTATACACCCTTTTGTTTATACACTGTGTTGTCATTGTATTATTGTGAATTTTTCGCAGTTATCATTGTAATTTTTTGCAACATTTCATTTAGTTAAGCTTTATTTTCTTTTGACCTCTGCGAATGTTTTCGTTTGTTTAGATGCTTGTCTTTGTTTAGTTATCGTGATAGTGTTGATATATACAGTCTTCATGCACACTTGATCATGTTCTGTTATTATATGATGCAAATTATATACTGAGCTGATTACTGTTGACTTTATAAACAAGGTAATTGTACTTAGTCTTTGTAAAAGACTTGTCTCCCACTGAGATTGTCATAACGTGTGTTGCTATTTCAGAGATATTGACAGCACATTTGTAGACAGGATGTCTACATTAGATTACTTTATCGCGCAAGGGAAATCCTTTGGCAAAACTGATGAGAAATTGGAGGAGTTTGCGCTTGCTCAATATGCCAAAGCACAAAAGGCTGAGGAGAAAAAGTTACAACAGGAAAGGGAAGCTGAGGAGAGAAAGATTCTAGCGCAACTAGACAGAGAATTTCTGGAGAAAAAGTTACAAAGGGAAGATGAGGAGAAAAAGATTCTAGCGCAACAAGATAAAGAATTTGAGGAGAAAAAGTTACAAAGAGAAGCTGATGAGAAAAAGTTACAACAGGAAAGAGAACTTGATGACAAAAAGTTACAACAGGAAAGAGAACTTGAGGAGAAAAAAATCCAGATGCAGCTAGAAGCTGATGAGAAAAGGTTACAAAGAGAAGCTGATGAGAGAAAACAGAAAATGGAACATGAAGAAAGACTCTTAGCTTTGGAGATAGAGAGATTAAAAGTGACGAATATGGGTAGTTCTCAAACAACTTCTACGAACAAAAAAGATTATGACTATAAGGTCAAACCACCTCCTTTTAATCCTACAAAAGGTTACATAACGTTCTATCTTGATAGACTAGAACTTAATTGCGTAACACATAAAGTAGATAAGGCACAATATGTTGGACAACTGATGAATTTACTTACAGGTGAACCATTAAGTATAATAATGACAATAGAAGAACATGATAGGACTAGCTATGAAGTTGTCAGAGCAGCCTTATTGAAAAGATATCAGCTTAAAGAAGATGATTACCGTCTTCGTTTTAGGACTATGTTACCAGAAGCTGGTGTAGAGTTCTCAGACTTTATTACAAAGATACGTCTTACTTTCACTAGATGGATTGAGTTGTCTAAGACTGAACATACTTATGAAGCACTTATGGACTTGTTACTTAGAGACAAAGTAATGTCATCTGTTAATGAGTCCTTTCTTGCCTTTATACACGAACGTAAACCTAAGGACATAAAAGAAATGGAACAGTATTGTTGCCAATATGTCACTGCTCATCAGCAACAAACGATTAGCAATACTAAGATTAAAGAAGGTTTACCCGTGACTTCTGCGACTCCATACAATTCTAATTTCGGAGGTAAAGTTAAAGGTACTCAGCGCAACTTTGATAAGAAAAGTAAGCGTAACTTCGGACAGGATCAAGGTGATTCGTCCCATAGAGGCTTGTCTTCTAGGAATTGGAGGCGATCTGATAGCCCTCATAGTTATGGTTCCAATAAATTTGGGAATTTTCGTAGGGGTAGCCACAATAAAAACTATCCTCGCCATAATTCTTCAGGGAGACAGCAATATCAGTCTGATAGATATTCTCATCAAGGTGTAAATCACAATCACAATTGTGAAAACTGCGGTTCAAACCAAAATAATAATGGCAATAGGGGTAATTATAATAATTCCAAAGGAAATAATAATCGAGGTAGATGGCAGCACAATAATAATAGATCATGTCATCATGCTAACTGTGCTGAACAAGAGTCACAAGGAGTTAGTAATGAACAAAACAATAGTAAACCTAACGCTTGTGCTGTTACTTGTTCTGCCTTTGATTTTGGGAGAGCATCCCAATGCCCACAGTGCACCACATTTTTTGAACCTACTACTTTATCCACATTGAGTTGCTGTGATCCTCTGCCCGCTCTTCCTGCCGCAGCGGCGCATGACGGGAGAGGATATCTTATTCTACATAGGGGTCAAGTGAATAATGATCCCTCTCAGTGCTCTTTGATTCTGGATGTACAACTATTGGGGTTAGACAATCTCTTATAAATCCTTCCTGTGCGACTGGAAAAGTGATCAAATGTGTAACATTTGGTGGCACAGTGGAAAAATATTCCACTGCTATTATCCGTATAGCTACTCCCTTCTTTACTGGAGAGGTACAAGCGTGTCTGCTTCCGAATCCTATTGCGGATCTTATCGTCGGGCGTATACACGGCATTAAAGAGTGTACCCCGCAGCAGATTATTGCTTGGGAAGAACATAACTTAGAAGCTGCTAATGCAGTTATCACGAGAGCTCAGGCTCAGAATATGCCTCAGACTTCATCGACCGAAGGTGTTGAGGTACGTGATCAAGATGATCATGATGTCATTTCACGTGACTCTTTTATCAAAAGTCAACAGGGAGACATTACGTTAAAAAAATTCTTCGTTCTGGCAAAAAAGGTGACCTAAATAAGAACACAGATCACAAATCTTGGATCACTATGAAGAATGGCGTACTAGTTCGTATGGTACAACACTCTGACATGTCTATACATTCACAAATTCTTGTTCCGAAAGACATGAGAGTCAGAAAACTGCAACATGCTCACGACTCCCAATGCGCTGGTCATATGGGATTTTCACGTACGAAGTCGAGAGTTCTTGCGGCTTTCTTTTGGCCATTCGTAAACAGAGACATACGTTTTTATTGTCGCTCGTGTAAAGTATGTCAAGAAGTAAAATCTAAAGGTTCTCGCCATTCAGCACCTATCCAGGCTGCGGACATTCCTATCCGTCCATTTCAGAAAATGGCGATAGATATCATTGGTCCTTTCAAAATAAAATCAGCCAGAGGACACCAATTTATTCTTACATGTGTTGACATGTGTACTCGATGCCCAGAGGCCATACCTCTGAAGAGCATTTCGACTGCCGATATTGCAGACGCGGTTTGGATTCCCTAGGGAAATCTTGTCAGACCATAGCACCCAACTGATATCTGAGACAATGTCGCAAGTGATATCTACTCTTAATATTAAGAGGTCACTGAGTAGTAATAATCATCCGATGTCTAATGGACTAGTCGAGCGTCTCAATAGAACTCTCAAAATTTTACTTAGGAAAATAACTTAGGATCATCCTCAGGATTGGGACAGAGTCTTACCCGCTGCTATCTTTGCCTATAGAGAGGTTCCTAATGAACATACAGGGTTTTCTCCTTTCGAGCTCGTCTTTCGCGCTCGTCCGCGCCGCCCAATGTCCTTGCTTCACGATCTGATAGCTGCCGATGATATCAGTGATGACACACAATCTTCTTATAAATATGTCATTGCTCTCAGGCAGAAAATCATTGAAGCTCGCAAATTAGCAACTTCCGCATCTGAATTTGCTAAGGAAAAGGCAAGGCAGTTCGCAAATAAAAATAGATGCCTACGTCAACTTTGTCCTGGAGACAAAGCATTCGTATTACTTCCTTCCAGGGGAATTAGACTTCTTACTGGTTGGAAAGGTCCTTTTGTGATTGTATCTAAAATTTCTTATGTCGACTATGTTGTCGATATAGACGGAAAGCATAAAACTTTTCACATAAATATGCTTACAGAATTTTATGGACGTCCAGAGTACGTATAACCTATTTCACCTAAAATGTCAACTGAGGAACAGTCCCAAATCTCTTCCATGTTACAAACGTTTCAGGATCTTCTCACAGACATTCCTGGACACACTACAGTCATTGAACACGTCATTGTATTGACTGACCATACTCCTATCAGGGTCAGACCTTATTCTATTCCTATCCACTTCCAAACTCTGGTCCGGAAAGAATTGGATGAAATGATAAAGTTAGGAATAATTGAACCATCCAATTCGGCATACTCGTCGTCAATGGTTATTGTCCGAAAGAAAGACAATAACATACGCATTTGCGTCGATTACCGTAAACTAAATCAAGTAACGAAGTTCGATGCTGAACCTATGCCTCTGTTGGATGAGTTACTTAATAGACTTTCCAACTCTCGTTTCTTTACAAAGCTTGATTTGTCTAAAGGTTACTGGCAAGTTCCTTTAACCGAACGAGCCAAACCTTTCACTGCTTTCTCCACACCTAGGGGTTTGTTCCAATGGAACTTTATGCCTTTTGGCCTTATGAATGCCCCAGCTACATTCGTACGCATGATGCGTCGAATTCTGTCATATCGTTCTGATGTGATTGCATACTTGGACGATATTTGTCTTTTCAGCGATTCTTGGGAAGATCACTATCGGGGATTAGATGAACTGTTGTCTACTCTACGTGAGCATAATTTTACAGCTAAACCCTCTAAAGGCTATGTTGGGTTTAGTGAGATTTCTTTTCTTGGTCATCGTGTTGGTCATTGTCTCTTGAAGACAGAAGACCACAACACTTCTAAGATACTGAACATCACTATTCCTAAGACTAAGAAACAGATCCGTAGTCTCTTGGGCCTAATATAGTTCTACGGAAGATTCATTCCGAATCTTTCCTCTATTACGGCACCACTCTCAACCCTATTGAAGAAAGGGTCTCCTAATATGGTGCGTTGGTCCCAAGAATGCCAATCCTCATTGGATAAGATTGTCATTATTTTCGCCTTTTCCTATTTTAACACTACCTAGAGCCGATAAGACGTTTGTCCTTCGTAGTGACGCCTCATCAATAGGGATCGCGGCGGCACTGATGCAAGAGTATTCTGAGACTCTGCATCCTGTAATGTATGTCTCGAGGAAATTGAATGCGGCAGAAATGAATTATTCGGTTCTAGACCGAGAAGTGCTGGCTATGGTCTGGGCAATTCTTAAGCTCCAAAGATTCCTTCTCGGCGCGCATTTTATAGTAGAAACCGACCAAAAAGCTCTCACGGCTATACAGAGTAAGAATTTGAAGAGTTCGAGATCCACTCGATTCGCAATTGCTCTTCAACCTTTTCATTTCACGGTACGAGCTATCCGTGGTTCGGATAATGTGATGGCAGACATATTGTCGCGATGCCCACATGGAGCGACTTAGCTCTTTTGTGTAGATCTACTATTACATATCTAAAGTTATGATCTATTCTTGCATTATCATGCTTCTATAACACTTGTTGTCACTTTGTTTAAACTCATGGTTTTGTAATGATTACTTGCTTTCTCTGTTACCATTTTTGGGCAAACAGAGGGAGGTTCAGTTTTTCATGAAATAAAGGTCAAAAAAATTAATTCGGCCACATTTATAGTTTAGATATATTAACTGACTATGGTACATTATAACATTCTAAGAATTGTGCTATTTGTATTGTTCTCAGCAAACCGGTGTGATATCTTGGAACGCTGTAGAACTACGATGACTACTGTTGACGTCCTGGTGTTCCTAGAGGATCTTGCTTACAAGACATCTCCGGAATAGAGCATCGTCTTGTTCTTCTGACGTCATTAACTATTAGTTATACCATACACATGTATAATCATATGTTTGTACAAAAATACGTTAGAAATATTGGTAATAATGGGCCATTTGAATTTATGGTTATATAGGCATTATACGTCGTGAGATTTTGATGTTGGTGTAATTTCGTAATAGAAATTGTCATTCACCATGTATACACATATTGATATGAATTTTTTCTTTATATAAATGTTGTAACGTTACCTGCACCTTTGAGTTGGTTGGTGACACCTCCCCGGATATAGTTACTTTGAGAAAATATTTTCTCTTATCTAGTGAGATTTTTTGTGCTCACCAGACGCTCTACTGTGCGTCGATTAGATCTGACATTATGATGTTACATTTATGATGATCCTTTCATCGGCGCATTACGCATACGTTATGAGCTTAATACACATGGCTCATAGATGTATTTCAAAAGAAATGTGCCTTTTTTTCCCGGGAGGTGGGGTAATACGTTGCTGTCATTTTTGACGGAGTGAAAGACACCAACCTAATTTATGTTTGGTTTAATGTGATCAAAGAGAGATAAATGTTTATTATCTTTCTGTGACAGGTTTGACTGGTTATTATCTTCTCCTGTCTTATGTTGTCCTGTCTCAGGCATGTCTTATAGTTGATATGTCTTAAGTCTATTTACAGGACCATATACGGAGTATCTTTACCACCCGTTTGGGCGGAAACGCCTGGTCTGGTTTAGCCTTGATCTGGTCTATGCTCTTTGGGCATGCGCAGGTCTTGGCGCAAAGACCGAGAGACGAGTTAGTGTGTGTGTACCTCAGGGCTTAGAGCGGACGTGCCGGTCCGTAATTTTCTCTCTGCCAAGTTTCGATAGGGATTTGGAAATTCTGGGAATGACTGATTTGTCATTCTGATTCCCTGAGTGATTCTTTATGCCAGTATTGGCTGTGTTGTGTTACCTTAGAGTGTAAGGATTCTTTGAGAAGGTAACTGAAACATTATTCGATCTTTCGTCTCGATTTGATCTTACAGGTACATTTATTGTAGATGGCGACATAGTGAGCGAAGCTCACAAGGAGTTTATATATTGTACTCCAGTATGGCTACATATTGAAGACTAGGTCTAAGTTGACCTGCTATTACAATCCCTAGAATCAACTTAATGGATCCGCAATGCAGGCGGAATATTGTTTGGCAGAAAACAATTATTCTCAGAAGTGTGTGTAAACTGACAGTCACCTAATTATCGAGGCCTGCGACCTGCGGCCTGATTTCGTCGTCATAATATTGGTCCGTATTTACGGCCAATCTTCTTCACCAGAATGAAGTACCTGGCATGTAAGGCCAGAATGAAGTCTATGGCTAGTTATAGGACATTAGCATTGACTTTGTTAAATAACTGATATCGCCCGTACTAGGCAATATATTTTGCCGGGCTTACCTGACGGGGCTCAGTCAGGGATTAGAGCTATTGAAGGAACAGTAGTTATTGGTTAAGACATCGTTGCATGTCTAAGCTGTTCGGGATCTGTGATGCCTGATATTTACCTTTATAACTACACATATGATGTCCATGATCTTGTGTTATTGACTGTTTCGTCCATCATCATATTATCGTACGTCTTGAATAAATATTGTAAACGTCAGCAGCATTCCCTACTTCACTGACTTCTACTTGTGGTTGTGTGAGTTTATGTGAAGTCGTCCAAGAGCCTATACGGCCTTCGTGTTGTCAGCACTGTTATCAATCTCACCTTCACAATCAACCACATCTTATACTTGTACTACACATCTGTGGGAACTGTATGGAGAGGGTAATGAGTGTGCAAGCTACACCTTGTCAGCGCCTCAACACTTCATGACCCAGATACACTACATTGTACTGTCCAAGGAATGACATGACCTTACAGACGTTACATCTTAACATCTAGACCTCCAAACAGAATGTAACACAGACATAACAGGCAACGATGAAGCAGACAGACTAGCAAAACTAGGAGCAAGCATGGTCCAAACAAACACTCCAGCAAACATGCAGACAGCAAAACGAATACTCCAAAACAACTTCAAAGAGGAATGGCTGAACCGATGGGCAAAATGGTCTACTGGGCGGGCCTTGTATAAAGAAATGGCCCAACCCAACAAAAATGACAACATTAACAACTTACGACGTAAGGAGCAGAGCACAATCTTCCAACTAAGAACAGAACACATCAGACTCAACAAGCACTTAAACAAATTAAACCCCACACATAAGCTAAATTGCCACAACTGTACCATCCGTATAAGACAGTCCAGCATGTGCTGCTCACCCTGACTTATTTAGACGTTGTCGTACTTAGATAGGTTTTAAAGTTATTTAAGGTCCCGCCTGAGTATAGGGGATGGTGATAGTACGTGAGAAGTAAAGGTGTAAGAAAATAGATTTTTCACGAGTGAATAGTTAAGGAGAAGATCTGTCTCTGGAATGAGTAATTTCTCTAATCCAGCCTATCTATACGACTATAATTTAGTATCAGGCAAACTTGCGTCTCCCTATATATATATATAGACACATAAGTTTACTAAACACATACACACAACTATGTGACCGCAGGACACACAATAGTGAAAAAATCTATGGTTAATTGGGTATGGGTCTGACCAACACACAAAGTTTAGTTCTTTTGTTGTTTATTATCATTAAACTTTACAACATCGAATATCTAAAAGAGATCAAATAAAATCAGAATTACATATATAGAAAAATAACATAATACCTATGCCCTCGCCTCATTGAGAAGTTAAGAACCCAACAAGTTAATAACCCCAAAGGTTAAAATGTTTAGCACTAGGTTACAGTATAGACAGTAAAGAAATAACACAGTTCCCACTAAACGTTATCTAATAAATTAAACAATAGTCAAACAGAGTGCAGTTGATACAATGTTTCCTGTACTAAAGAAAATATTTCACTCTCTCTCTCTGTCATACGTGGCTACACAATCTCATTTCTTACCCTATTCTTGGTGAAACAATCTGTTGGATGTATAATCCATGAATATGTATTTAAGGTCCAGAGCATTTATCTTCCGAATTGGGCCCCAGTCCCTCCACTAGTAATTAAATTTTATAGAGGGGACGATTAATTTGATGGTTGATTCCTGGATAAACAATGTCACCTTGGATAGTTAATGACAAAACTCTGAGCTATCTGGTATTCACGGTAAACAGGAGGAAAACATCTGATCGCTAATAAACTGCTAATATAATTGTTAATTGATGATGATGGTAAATCCTATCGGCTGGCTCTGGTGAGTGCCGATTCTGAAACAGCGTAACTCTTCTGGATAAAATCCACTTGGATACGACTATCAGAAGTCGGGAGAACTGTTATTGGTATACTCCACAATGGGCTGATAAAATTGAATAATTAATATCTGGTGTTTAAAGTAGTTAAATTTACCATTAAAATGTTAGTTAGTCTCTGTGGCCGGTCCTGTTCACAACTGAACTCGGAGACGCGTAAGCCAAAATAAGACCACTTTAATCCAATCAGTAAATGGAGAAAAGGCCCAACATAGACCACAGTGGACCAAAATTTCGACCAAAATAAAGCAAAATAGACTAAAATAGACCCAAAATAAACCATTTGTCGCCGTTTGATCAGGTCATGCCAGAGATTCAGAATAAGATTCCCACGAAGTTATTAACAAATCTATTTACAAAAGTTCTAGATAACATGTTTAGACTCTCCGAAAAATTCATAGCGACAACTGATAAATGATTTTGAGGAGACGCAGTTTAAATACCTTTATAATATGATGATCTCTAGAAGATGTTAAATTTCACACTTTGTTTCCGAGCAGAGAAATCAGAAACTCCGTTTCCCCCCGATAAAGGGTTTCCACGGTCTCTCTGTTCAGCGTTGCTAACCGACAACAAAGGCTTAACCCTATTAACAGGCTTCCTTCTGAGATTCTCTGTTTCTGGAAATCATACGATTGTCTCCCCCTGAATACGAACATCAAACACTACACGAAGGAAATGTTTTTGCCCGTGCAATTACTTCAGAAATCCGGTGTTATCCCACGTGCGTCTGTCTGCTATCTTGATGATTGACAGATCCGCTTGCGTAAGAAACGAAAGTAAACAAATCAGAGCTCGCTGCCTGTTATGCTGGCAGGTCGCGGAAGTTGGTAATATGTGTTTGTTTCCATCTCAAGAAAAAGAGGCGTGGATTAAAAGTGAGTAAGGCAGTCTGTCAAATGTTTGACTTTGCGAACGAATCATAGAACTACAGCGTGGTCACGGAAGGCTGTCGGATACAGTAGGCTATATTTCCATCTCACGTCACAGATGTCAACTCCACTCAGCCTCTCTTTCTAATACAAGTAATGTAAATTACAATTACTGCGCGATGGCAGAAATTATAAATTAATCCAAACAATTAAAAAAAACACTCACAAGAATAACAACAGACAACCCCTAACTTGTGTTGGTTAATAATCCAAAATGGAAACCAAAGTTGTACAAGAAGAAAATCCAAACAAATCAAATAGGAAAAATCCACCATGGGTGCTAGTAATTAAAAACACCAAATTCTTATCTCTATCCAAGTCACAATCCCCAGCCTCAAATAGAAACGACTGCGATCTACGCTACACACAAAAACATCGCACAGCAAAAGTACGAGTACACACCACCAAAAAACACAAAACCCCAACGAATGATGTAGAGAGTTAAACACCGTCTTATAATCACAACCAAGTATTTCTTGAAAAGATTTATTAATTTCCGCCACACGTCTTTGAGTTAAATCCCCTGTCTGTAAGTGAGGTAGTATCCTGTACATGTGAACCAATTATCTTGCCAATCCTAACCTTTCTGACAAGGTGAGAATTCAGATAAATCAAAGGTTGACGAGAACAGTAGGAAATATATTTTCAGTGTGACTCGATGATAATTAACCCTAATTTCCTGTGGGCTAAATTAGTCAAAACTCAGGTTTGCACAAGTGGTGCGCATTAATATACCCGAGAGACGTGGCCAGTGTGATAGGTAATGTAGTTTAAGGGAAGAGTTAAAAGGGAAATAACAGTAAGATATGAACATTTGAGAAAACATTTAAGTAAGAGGTAGGGGTCATGAAGGTTAGGTAGTAAACAGGTTGGCGTGATAACCGTGAGCTCACCAAGGATTCATACAAAATAGGTGACTTAGAATAGTAGGAGATAAGAGATTGGCCTTAGGTCAGATGACCAGACCAATCAGAGGGGAAGGACACTTAGCTGTGGGGAGGGAATAGGAAAAATAGGTTTTTCACAGGCAGTTGGAGCAGAGACGTTAGTCAGAGCAGTTGGCTCGACATGAATTAGTTATAACAGATGCACATTGGTGTTAACGAGGTTTTCGTAGATGCAGCGTGTGCAGGCTGCCTACAAATCTTTAGCACCCGTAAAGCGACAAAGCACAAATAGATTCTTTGAACTAGAAGAGAGCAGAATTACTTAACGTTTAAGATATTTGCTGTAGAGTAAGGAATCAGAGTTTCCATGTACACGCTACCAACCATCAATTGTGTAGTCGCCTGGTGAGATTGCCAGGTCTAGCATGCGTTTGTATATAATCATGACTGTATTGGATAAACTTTAAGGTTGGAAATACACGTTGTTACATCTTTATGAAACCTGAGTCCTAAACTAGTGTAAGACGGCCTGAGTGCACCTGTCGAGTTACTTATAAAGAAGTATGACTGCCTGTCCAGTTTGTACGAGGTATAGTTAATACAACCCCTATTACCATCAGCCCTAACCTGGAACCTGGAGTCCCGAGAGTACACCACCAGATCACGGGCCTGTAAATTGCCATTCAAACGAGTCATCTCGACAGTGCTGTCGCAAAATTGGTTTCTTTGATATTCTGACGATCAACGACCGCTTTCTAAATGGCGGCTGTGTAGCGAAATGTTCGGACAGAGGAAATCGTAAATTTTTTGGAAAGAGTACATTTCAGTAGTGGGGCTAATCTGCGGGATATATTTTGATAGGAGCCAACCTATTGAGTACAGAATAAAGAAATAGCTGTTTCATATATGGTGAGTAAGTCAGTTTCATATATGGTGAAGTCAGTTTAATTAACTTTAATTTTAACTAAGTTAATTATATTGTAGTAAATTAGTTTGAGTAAGATCACTTGCCCTACTAGACTACAGATACATCATGGCTGACTTGGTCAAATTTAGGTCTGCTACACTGCAGGTGGGAAAAGAGCTTGGCATGGATGGTGACGCTCTGATCCGGTATGTCACGACGGAATGTGAAAAGTACACCGAGAGAGAAGCAAAGCAATTAGGAGCATGAGAGACAAAGACAAGAAAAATCCCTCCAGTGTAAGGAAGAACTGCAAGAAATGGAAACTCAGTTTCAACCTACAAAAATGGAATCCAGGGATAAACTTGAATCTAGGAATACTCATCATGCCACTCCTTTGCCAGTTGCATCACCACCCTCAGCGGTAAATATAACTGCATCACATGAAGCCAAGTCTATGTCTCAGAATTCAGGCTCAGACAGAGCAGAGGCTAGGATATCTAAACAGAGACCTCTAGACTGTCCTAAAAACAAGATTAAGCACAGCTGTGCAAATAATCTGAAGAGACCTTCCTCATCCTCAGCAAAAACTCACAACAGGCATACCAAAAACAACCGCACCAACAACCTGGTAAATAGGATCGCTCAAGTAAATAGGATCGCTCAAGTAAATAGGATTGCTCAAGTAAATAGGATCGCTCAACCAAATAGGATCACTCAACAGAAAAGGATTATGCAACCCTATGGGAAGGGAAGGGATGTTCTAGAGCATCACCTGTCGGCCACCCTACATCAGTTAGACTGTAGGCGCCGAGACCCAATCCCAAAGACTTCATACAAAGCTAAGGTCCCTACCATGGATGGGAACTTGACGAAGGCCCGGAGTGGATACAGGGATTCTCAAAATGTGGAGACTGCCACAGTAAATGGAGAAGAAATCACCTGTTTGTATTATCAAGGTCTTGGGTGTGATGCCCTTGTCTCAGCCTCAGTTGTCGACCCTGATCAAGTCACCGAAGAGGATGTTGAGGTAACAGCACCCATGATAAACAACAGAAGGATGATTTTGCCTTTAGCTTATGTAGAAGGAAAAAAGGAAGACCAAAAGAAACACTCAGAAGAACAATAATAAGAGAAGGAAGAACGTTGGGCCTAAATAATGTGCAAGAGCTAAGAGGAGTGGCGTCACAACGAACAACCTGGAGAGCACTGGTTTCTGCCTTATGCGCCGTGTTTGGCGCTTAAAGAATTTATTATTATTATTATATGTAGAAGTTAGGTCGAACTTTGTAAACGGCAAAGTAAAGGCCGCAATATTGGATGAGCGAATTTACCCGATACCTCAAGGAGGGAAATATATCATCTTAGGAGACTCAGCACGATCCAGAGACGGCGTGGCTGAACAGGCTATGGAGACTCCAATGCCTAACTCATCTTCCAATATTTTCACTGAAAAGTTGGAAGAGTGCAAAGGGATTGACCACCCCAGTGCACTTAATTCTGAACAAGTTTTGATAGTCTCACCCACTAACTGCGTGCAGAAAGTGAAGCCGGGCCAGAGTTTCTTGGTACCTGGTGGGATGAAACATGTTTCAGAAATATCTTCCTTTAACATGGGAGAAGCAGCTGTAGAGGAACAGGAACCTCAAGCACTTAGTCTTCAGTCAGTTCCAATAACCTCACCCACTCTCTGGGATCAGAAAGTGAAGCGGGTCCAAATTTCCTTGGTACCTGGTGGGCAGGAACAAATGATAGACTTATCTTTCTCTGTCACTGGAGAAACAGTGATAGAAGAACATACACGCTCTCATACCTGGGGAGATAGGTATGTGTCCTTAGGCAGGTCAAGCAATATGACTAAAATAAGGTTGTGTATGAGGCTGGCAACCTCATCACGCAAAACTATTTGCTATAGATCCAATTGTAAGCAGAGTGTAGGCTTTAGGGCAAGCTCTTTGCCAGGAGGCAAGCTTCAATGGAGGATCTATAATTAAAAAGGAAGCAGGTAGAAGGATATAAGCCACCACCGCAGAATACCCAGTTTGACCAGAAGGATCATCCATACAGAAATAAACCAAGATTTGATAATAAGGACAAGAACCCTCAGACTCAGGAAAAGAAACCCTACAAACAGGGAGATAAGTGGTGCAAAATTTGTAAGATGAGCAACCACAACACTGTAGATTGTAGAAGGAAAACCCCTCATCACGCTGCATGTTTAGCAACAGGGAATAGGACAGATATGATGGAACTGACAGGGAGTCAGAATAGCCTCCGTCATCCCCCTGTGAGTGAGCTCGTAACCGTGAACGGAAATCGAGTCATGTGCTTATATGATACCGGCCTGGATTTCGACTCAGTTGTGAGTTCAACCCTAGTGCACTCTGATCAAATTACCACAGAAACCGTGGAAATACAAGGGGCAACTAAGGGAACAGCAACCATGACACTTCCTATAGCTAGGATCAATGTGAAATCTCGCTACGTGGAAGGAGTGATAACAGCCGCAGTGATAGATGACCCTATATACCCGCTGATATTGGGGTGTAGGTATGTATTTTTGGGTGACCTGCTGATAAAACACCTGTTGTCCTGGCAGCAGTCCAGACCAGGTCGAGCACCAAAAACGAGGAGGAAAATCCTAACAATACTCAGCCAGAGCAGATGAAACAGGCTCAATCAGAAGATGACACATTGAAGCCTTGTTTTGGCAAATTGCCAAAGGCCCATAACCCTCCAGAAAAAGGAGACTTGTATATGAAAAATGGACTACTGTAGTATAGAAAGCTGGTACAGGACCTCAAGGACATGGACAGCTGGTAGTACCAAAGTCATACAGGGAGAAAGTTATGGAGCTCGCACATGCTATTCCATTTAGTGGACACATGGGAATTGGTGCCACCAGTCAACGGATAGCTTGTCACTATTACTGGCCAGGGATCACGGAAGATATCAAACGATATGTGAAATCTTGTCCAGAGTGTCAACGGGTAGCCCCCAAGCATGGGACTGCACCAGCAACTCTAGGAGAAATGCCAATCATGGGTACTCCATTCGAGAGAGTTGCAGTGGATATTGTTGGACCCCTCACTAGGACTAAGAGAAGGAATAGTTATATCTTAACTCTAGTTGATACATGCTCTATGTGGGGAGAGGCCGTAGCCATGGCATCTATAGATTCTAAGCATGTGGCAGAGGCATTGTTGACAATATTCACCCGGTTAGGCTTTCCACATCAAATATTGACGGACAATGGTTCCCAGTTCAAGGGAAAGCTAACCCAAGAAGTGTTCAGGATTTTTCAAGCCAGACATTATCATTGCTCTCCTTATCACCCACAAGGAAATGGTCAAGTCGAGCGGTTCAACGGTACGCTCATTTATATTCTCAGGAAGCTGGCAAGTGAAAAACCTGAAACATGGGATGTATACTTACCCGCTGCATTATTCGCATACCGGGAAGTCCCACACAATTCCACAGGAATGGCACCGGCCACATTGTTGTTTGGTCGGCCTATAAAAGGTCCACTGGAAGCATTACTGCGGACTTGGACAGATGAGAAGGCAGAGGAAAGTGTCACCTCATCAATTCAGTATGTAAATGAGTTGACCACTCGACTGAAAATGGGCTGGAAATTGGCTAATGACAATCTTCGCAGAGCCAGAAAGAAACATACTGAATACTATAACAAGAAAGCAAAGGATAGGGAACTTGCTGTTGGAGAAAAAGTGATTCTTCTATTGCCCAGCAGTAACAACAAACTGCAGATTGGTTGGCAGGGTCCATATAACGTGCTAGAGAAAATATCGAGGACTAATTACAAAATTGACAAGAAGGGCAAAGAAAGGGTGTACCATGTTAATCTGTTAAAGAAATATTATGACAGGACATCAACGGAGGTAGCTCATATGATGACTCTGGCCATCGCAACCGAAATGAAGCATGAACCACTTACCTCAATAGAGTATCCCTTAAGACCGACTGAGACATATGAACAAGTCAAAATTAGTACTCAGTTAACTCAGGAACAGAGGGAGCAAGTTAAAGAAGTTTTAAAAACACATGCAGATGTGTTAACTGATAAACCAGGATGCACCAATTTATTGACATATGATATGAAGGTCATCGATCCAACACCTATCTGCATGAAGACCTACCCTATACCATATGCCAAGGCACAGGCATTGAAGGAGGAAATTGATTATCTGTTGCAAGAACAAATCATTTCCAAGTCAGAATCACCTTACAGTTCAAGTGTTGTACTGTTGAGAAAACCAAGTGGAGAACACCGACTCTGTATCGATTACCGAAAATTAAATGCGATCACAGAAACCCAAGCTGATCCATTACCGGATACCAATCAGCTGTTCTCGACGCTAAGTACTGCGAAATATTTCTCTAAGGTCGATTTAAGTAAGGGATATTACCAGATTCCTGTCAAACCCGAGATCCGACACATGCTGGCGTTTAGCATTTCGGATGGTCACTACGAATTTAATGTACTACCATTCGGGTTGAAAAACGCACCAAGCGTATTTTCAAGGATGATGAGGAAATTGCTGGAACCCTTGAACAACTCTAACATCACCAACTTTATGGATGACATTCTCATAGCCACGGAAACATTTGAGGATCATCTACATTCTCTATCAATGTTACTGGGTAGACTCAGAGAGGCAGGTTTGACTGCTCGTCCAACAAAGTGTGTAATCGGATGTCAGGAATTAGAATTTTTGGGACATACAATTTGTCATGGAAACATGTCTCCTGATCCCAAAAATATAGAAAAGTTAAGGAATGCACCTAGACCACAGACAAAAAAGGATGTGAGGTCGTTCGTATCCTTAGGAGGATTCTATCAAAAGTACATCAAAGACTTCAATACCTTATGTGCACCTTTGACGGATCTGACAAAGAAAGGGAAGCCAGATACAATAAAGTGGACTGCAGAGTGTGAGCATGCATATTCAGAATTGAAACATAAACTCACTAGTAGGCCTATTCTGAAGTTACCAGATCTGACGCAAGAGTTTATAGTACGGACTGATGCAAGCAATGTAGGAATTGGGGCCGCGCTTTTGCAAAAATCTCAGACCCAGGATGAGGAACTGTTTCCTGTTGCTTATGCCAGCCGCAAGTTGAACGCGGCAGAAAAGAATTACTCTACTATAGAGAGGGAATGTTTAGCATTGGTGTGGGCCATCAATAAGTTTCAACCCTATTTGTATGGCAAGCCATTTGTGGTCCAGTGCGATCATCAACCCCTGTCATTTTTGGCCTCATCACGTCATGCAAATACTCGCTTACTAAGATGGTCATTATTGATTCAGCCATATTCCTTCACTATTGAATATATTCCGGGAAAACAGAATGTGGGCGCAGATTTTCTTAGTCGTCATCCCACAGAGCTTGAGGAGGATAGAAGGAAGGAAAACTAACCTCGGAATGGTCGATTTGCAATTGTCTTGTACCCAATAGTTAAGCTAGATATCATCCAGCTTAAAATATGGGGGAGCTATGTCGCAAAATTGGTTTCAAGTCATTGCAAACGGGATCAGTTAGATTTATAAACCCGTCTACGATCGAACGACCGCTTTCAAAATGGCGGCGTATCAGCGAAATGTGTATCGGACAGAGGAAATCGCCAACGATAATAAAAACAGAAGGGAATCCGTATGAAAAGGATTTTACATTTCACGACAAGTGCCATCGTTATACCACTAACCCGTTGGCACTTACCAGCATGTACTGGCTGCCACACTAGTTCAAACAATAACTGGGTGTCGCAGGATAGGTTGTGAGTTATTATTTTGCCCGTCTGAGTAGAGTGGATGGTGATAGATACGTGACGGAAGGTGTGAGAAATAAATTTTCACGAGTTTTAGCTTAAGGAGAAAGATATTTCTCTGGAATGAGTAAGTTTCTCTATTCCAGCCTATCTATACGACTGTAATTTAGTACAAGACAACCTTGCACTCCTCATACATATAAATATACGTTTACCTACAGACACACAGAGTTATGTGACAACAAGACACATACAAACGTGAAAAACTAAGGTTAATTGGGTTTGGGTCTGACCAACACACAAAGTTAAGTTTCTTGTTGTTTATTATCATTTAAACTTGGCAACACCAATATCTAAAGAAAAATAAAATAAAATCAGATTTACATGCATATGAAATAGCAGAATAAATGCGCCCTCCCACTATGGAGAAAAGAACCCAAAAGTTAATAACCCAAAGGTCGAAGGGTAGCACTATGTTACAGAGTAGACAGTAAAGTAACCAAGTTCGTACTATATGCTACCCAGTAAAGTAAACAAGTTTAAGCAAATCCAATGTTGGTAGATTTCCTGAAACAAAGAAAGATACTCACTCACTCTTTCATACAGTGGCCACTCAATCACTCTTACTTACTCTTGGTGATATCCCTTGGAAATAGTTATCCTGAATATATGTATTATCAGGTTTACTTCCCAAATTGGCCCCAGTCCATCCTCTAACAAAACAAAAAGACTAGTGAGGTAAACACCGAATCTGGTGTTGGTTTTTTTGGATGAACAAAAAATGTCACCGCTAATAGTTGAGGCTCTTAAGGTTCATAGTTAAAAGAGGAAAATACTTCCAGTATTTGGAAACATCTGGTTGCTAAAAATGTTATAATTCGATAAATGGTGATAATCCTATCGGCTGACTCTGTGTTTAAAGCGCCGGTTCTGAAACAGCGTAACTTTCTGGATAAATATACGGCTGTCTAAAGTCGGGAATATAAGTGTTATTTTTGCACAACCCAGTGGGCTGGTAAAATTGGAAAAATATATGGGTATCGTAAGTCCAGTTAAAATTATAAGTTAAAATATTTCTCCTGTATCTAAGGCAGATACTCGCTCACCCATGAAATTGGTGATGCACAAGCCAAGAAAAAAGGTACAACATTAACCAATCAAAACAAGACCGCTGGACGCCCTTGATCAAGTCTGCAAAGAAATACAAGAAACAATATATTTACAAATTATGGTAATCCTATATCTACGCACACAAACGGGGACAAGACGATCTCTCCTCCACCCCGTCAGTCCTGATTAAATTTAAAAGGCACAAGGTGTTTTCCTTTACGCCTACACGGTCAGCTTACAATGTTAATTGTTATTTAATTATCCATAAGCGCACTTACACAAAATATAGCCTGTCGTGAATAGCTATTAAATTGTCGGCGTCTGTTAGTCATCGTATGGTATTTGTCAGAACCAAGACTATGCTGTCGATTTGCAATCACAACAATACTAATGATAAATAAGGTTCGTCCTTCTAAAGGTACGACCACAACATAATGGCTGACACAAGAACTCAAACCTTTGACAGGCAATTCCCTTTAATAAGCAAACAGAATCAAGCCTCACACGGGCAACAAAACGTGTGAAATATATATATGCCAGAGAAACTTGCCTCAATTAATTATATTAGAGAAACTCATACATATCAGTATGTCGACACTGTACACACACTATGCTGACTATCGCTCACCCTAGCGATCCAAAAATCTATGACAGAGCAATGCTCTAATCCCGAACAATATGTCATATACGGCCTGAAGATAATATCCACTGGACATTACACAAATTCAGAATTACGTATAATTATCCAACCGAACTAAATATGGCAATCTCTGGCTAGTAATCCATATGATGAACCGCACAGCAACTGGCTGGTGAAGGAAACAAAATGTACGTCTACACGGAAAAATCGCTAGAAACATAATGCCCTTTCGCGCCTTCGATTTCTTCTAGATTCCGCCTGGTCATATGAGCTATACGGTAAAGTTATCTCAGTGTGGCCAAAACCACAATGTAGCCAATCTGATATTTCGGCGGAAATAGCGCCGTGACATCTACACCCCTTCCCCCTTAAGAAAGAAAACGTAGTTTTCTTCCATCAGAGGAAGCTTCGCCGTACCCCCTTTGGAGTTTGGACGACCACATGCCATCAACAGCATCTCCTCATCTGAACCGAGATAAACCATAGTTCTATCCTGCCATTGTCGAGACTGCATTTTTCAAGCTACCCCAAAACACAACATGAGTATGAAGTAAGCTATCCCAAGTTCTGGCAGTCGTGAAAAATAACAACGACTGTCCACCCCTGGTCTATCAAAACACAATATATAGTACATTCTTAGTTATTCTTATCTAGCATTCACAACAGTACATAATCTCATAGCATAAACAATCATTTGTAACATGATTTAAATATACCTTCCATTTAACCCTATGGCAACTTGCCTTTATGGCACCATGATACATAGATTACAAATGTACACCATCGTATATCAGGATCTTCAAAGATTACAAAACACTTGTGACGTGGTTGCAATTAATTGCTACTCACTATCGCCTGTAAAAACCTCCTCAGTTCTCCTCACTACATTATAAAGTTGTACAAAACAACTTATATTTCTCAGAATAGTATTGGTTGCGTGGGTCAGACTCCACTGTTCGGTTCGCTTTAACCGAAACACTCTAATTGCACTCGAAAACACTACCTATCTCTAGCTTATTGCTGGACTATCAGCAGGTGGTTATGAAGCAACGACATGTGCTTCCACCTGACTGCATCACACGCACCCCACCTATTCGCGAAAGTCACTCGTGCCAATTGGTATTGTCGCGCAATGACAATACCTCCTCAAATCTAACCGGCGCGACCTCATTAAACACTTGTCTGAGTGTGCGCCAACTAGCACTCAGGGGAACATTGCGAACCCAAACTGTGCGATCGCCAGCAATCGGACCCTTCTATATGCTTCTAATGCTCCCAATCATGTCACTTGGTACTTGCCGCGAACCACGTCTGCGCTGTACCTTGTCATCCGTCTTTGGACTTTGGTGTTGCTGAGCTTTAGCTCCAGCCACACCCATGGCATTATGCACTCGCTGTACGTTGCCGACGATTAAATCGGCTATCGGATCCTCAAGGACAAACGCGTTCACTCTTCCCGACAGGAACGGGGTGTCCACATTAATACACGCCTGGGGGTAAGACTCCACTTTGCAACCGAATGTAGTACACTTTACAGTTTTGCCTGTAAGGCAGGACTCGTCGATACACGACCGACGAACCCCGACTGTTGTACACACAGTGTCCCACAACACGGAGACTGGTTTCTTCTCCACCAACCCTTTGTGGACAGCCACTTTGCCAGTCTCATGAACTGCCGACAGACATGGTGCAACATGCCCGCAGGGCCGCACTATACTCTCGTTCGCGTCGAATAGAGGACGACACTCCTTACAGTCCTCACTGTTGACTGTGTCAAACACAAACGCGGAATTCGCGTGTTCAATTGGTGTAGGACACCTGTCAGCGCAATGATTATTACCACCACAATTGGAACACAGGCGCTCCCTCTTCGACTCATCGCGTGGACTCTTGCTGGAGCTTTTCGATGACGAAGACCGCGCATCGGAGTCGGAAAATCGACTCTCTGAGGAACCACTCCTCTGCTTGGGATGTTTTACTTTGTGCCAAAACCGATCTTCGTCTCGAGACTCCTCGAAGCGTACCTGCTTTCGCGTTTGGCACTCTCCTCCGTCGCTATTACTTTTAAATTATCGGTTATGCCAATTCGGCCGACCATTCCGATGAGATCTGAAGTTACTATAGTTTCCTCTTCTTGGCTGATAGGGACTGGAGGACCTGCCGTGCTTCTGCTCGACCTTCTAAAAGTACGACCACAACATAATGGCTGACACAAGAGCTCAACTTCTTTAACAGGCAATTCCCTTTAATAACTAAGTACAAAGAATCAGGCCTCACACAGCCAACAAAACGTATTGAACATATATTTATTTATATATTTATATATATATAAGTCGTAGATTTATAATAGGTGAATTAAAACTCAGATTGGTCCCTTCTGAATAGACTAGAACATGAGGTGACTCAGTGAGAGAAGATATAAGAAAATAGTTTTCACGAGTGAGATGGTGGAAAAATAAGTAATTCTGTCCCTGAACTCGAGAAATCTCTCGCTCAGACTATCTCTCTACAACAGAAATGTATGTCAGACAGATTACCTAGTAATATAGATATACTCTATATCAACCAAGATAATGAACAAGATAATGAACATCAAATGGCAAGACAAGATCCCGGATACCGCCGTTCTTGGCAGAGCTGGTATCCCTAGTATTGATACTATTCTGATGCAGTCACAAATTCGCTGGGCAGGTCATGTAGTCCGACTGCCAAAGATACTCTTTTATGGTGAGATGCAGAAGGGTAAACGCTCCCATGGTGGCCAAAAGAAGCGCTTCAAAGACACGTTAAAGACGTCATTGAAAACCTTTGACATAAACCCAAACACATGGGAAGCTGCTGCGCAAGACCGAACTGCTTGGCGCACATCTCTTCGTAAAGGTGCAGCAGAATGCGAATCATCCAGAAGAGCAGCAGCGGAACAGCGGAGACAAGCTAGAAAGGACCGTGAAATAAAACCTTCACATGAAGCAAACATTCCCTGCCCACACTGTCCAAGATCTTTCCAGGCCCGCATCGGGCTCTTCAGTCACCTTCGTACCCATAGACTAACCTAACATATTCTTAAATAATTGGATGAACAGAGTGGTCTTCATCACCCGTGATGGACGAACAACCATATCAACCACTCACAGAGACGCGCACACAAGTGACGAACGTTTAGACGTACAGACGTGAAACTATATCTATAAAATATGAATATTTGTTTGGAACAAGCTGACCGTCACACTTAGATAAGTTTATGTAAGTTTTTTTTTATTTGTCATACGGAATGTCACAACAGAAATCAGTAGAATATCAAATCTCATAGAAATACACATACGTTAATGAATTTACTAAAAAAACAACAATAGACCTATAGGTGTAATCTTTTCTCTTTATGTGTAGCCCCCGATCCTGTTAGAAGAAAAGTGATAGCCCCAAAGAGTCACGGATTTATTCGCTTTAGTCTAAGATTTCTCTTCTATAGTTTAAGAACAGAGTTAATACCTGAATCTAGTCTAAGAGGAAAAAAACATTTAGCAACAAACTTGGATAAATGAAATTAGAAAATACAGAGTTATTAAATGTGTTATTACATGAAAGACTTATTTTACCTGCCTTTCGCTCGCTCTGACAAACAAACTGTGATCACAGAAAAAAACACACACACAATCCACCTTACCTACTGGTTGCATTCACCACCTTCTGGAAAATTTTGATTAAAGGAACATGCAGCCCATCCAATGTTGGTTGGCGAACGAAGCAAGCCCCAGTTTCTCCAACCGACTAAATAATCAAATGTTGGGAAGCTCTAATTTCGCTATTTTTTTTAACAGGGTGCTGACAAATGTTACTTCAAATTTTGCCCAGGTAGGAACTAGTTATGGAATCAACTGGTCACAGGGTACAGTAGCGGGAATTCTTCAATCATACATCGATTGTAAGGCAAACAAATTCTATTCAGGATCCATCTTCTACACAACACGTGGTCGTTATATAAGTACTGTTACTGTTTTGATTTAGTCGCCACCACAGGCCGACTGTATATGAACTTTGGAAACAAACAAGAACTCTGGATATTCGAATAGTCCAGTTATCATTTATTCTAATAAGTCTTTCGGACCAGTGCTATGTCTCTATCTGGGTGTAAACCACAAGGCCGGACAGTCACTTTGAAAGCCCTATAAGTTATTTAGAATGTTCTTTCTTTGCAGAAAATATATTCAGTTCATGTGGAATGGAAGCCGACGGTAAGGTTATAGGGTTATTGACCCAGAACTGAATAGGGAGAAAAATGCAAAACTTAACATCATATAGCATATTTCACAATCCTATCCTACCCGCGTAAAATATAACATAGTTATCCACTTCGGTTATAACTTAAATTATAAACTGCAAGCTTAGAGCTTGTCTTATCGTTTAAAACTGCCGTGAAATAAATTATATACATGAAACATTATCATCATGAATTAGAAATACATACGTATTTCGTCAATACTCAATGATGAATCAGTGCAGTTACAAGTTAGTTTAAAATATTCTCGACTGATTACTAGCAATTTAATAAATTTATTGATTGCTGAATGAGTTTAAGCTAGAAATCATAATTTATTTTGCTATCCACTGTAACACGTCAACTAGAGAATATAACAGACTTATAATTTAATCCCTCTGCACAGAAATCTAACTGGTGAAAATAAAATAGGCGATTTACCACTTAAATCCCTCAACACAAGTATATATATATTTCCTCCAAACAGAACTACAGGCTATCACCACGAACTAGAATTATTCACAAGATATGTATTCTAGAACTCGGCAAAATTGTCGAGAAACTCAGAACTCGCTATACAAAGTATTTTCTAGCACGAGGCGATCCGTCTACTGAAACTTAGGAGTACTGAATGAATGAAGTCTAAACTACTGGGGTTTATATCTTATGAAAAGAAATGATTCACAAATTCTCGGAAACCCGAATAGTCCCGTCTTAACACTTACATTAACTCAGACGTCGGCAATAAAACTGCCTGTGCGCGTTTATACACCTACTCCTACCTTATGGCCGTTCCCAGCGATGCATGTGTTTCATATCACACCTATCACCGAGTAAACTTAGCCATAGACGAGCCGTGTCAGAGAAAATGCTAGACGATTGTCTGCCATCTTATCCCTGTCGAGAACGAATTCACACGATTCGATCTCATCAAGGACTTAGCATAACAGCAATAAAATTGTGTTGCTAAATAAGAAAAGAATAGGCAAAGGTTTGAATGGAAGAGTTAAGTCCCGACGGGCGTGGGTGATAAGACGTAGAAGAAGAAAACAAAGACAGAAAGAAAGATATGTGAAATCGGTAACATAACCTCTGTCTCTCTCTCTCTCTCTCTCTCTCTCTCTCTCTCTCTCTCTATATATATATATATATATATATATATATATATATATATATATATATATATATATATATATATATATATATATATATATATATATATGCCAGAGAAACTTGCCTCAATTAATTATATTAGAGAGACTCATATATGTCAGTATGTCGGCACTGTACACACACTATGCTGACTATCGCTCACCCTAGCGATCTAAAATTCTATGACAAAGCAATGCTCTAATCCTGAACAATATGTCATATACGGCCTGAAGATAATATCCACTGGACATTATACAAATCCAGAATTACGTATAATTATCCAACCGAACTAAATATGGCAATCTCTGGCTAGTAATCCATATGATGAACCGCACCGCAACTGGCTGGCGAAGGGAGCAAAATGTTCATCTACACGGAACACTCGCTAGAAACAGAATGCCCTTTCGCGCCTTTGATTTCTTCCGGCTTCCGCCTGGTCATATGACCTAGACGGTAAAGTTATCTCAGTGTGGCCAAAACCACAATGTAGCCAATCTGATATTTCGGCAAAAATAGCGCCGTGACAGTATTAAATAATATGCACTTATAATAAATACACAAAATGAAATATAACGTGAACATTCTTTACTATCATTATCAGACATGCTATCCTATAGTCTAGTCAGCTAAAAACGTCTCTTCTCGTGTGAGAAAGCGTGTGGCGAAAATTAACAGTTTAATTCTCTGGTATAAAATCGCTACACGTTATTTTATTTCAATGGGTTTTAACAGCGAGGAAAATCTAATTGAATTATAATGGTAAAGCTAACACTTTTAAAACACGTAAGCACTAATTTCTATTACCAGACATCAGAGTGAAAAATCCCCACAAATGCTAATAACACATTTAACAAGATAGTTTTAGAACTGGGTGCTTAGACTATCCAAAAATTATGAGTGACAACTTATAGCAGGTTTAAGAAAACACATTTTGTATATCATTATATTTCTCTGATCTATCGATGATGTTACTTTTCATGTTACTATGTGTAATAAGAGAATCAGAAACAGAGTTCCCAAGATAAAGGCTTTACGGTCGGTCTTCTTCGACCGTCATCAACAGACTTATTACCATTAACGGGTTTTTCTCTGTACGAATGCCCGCTTCTAACGATCAAATAGCCCAGGGGTTTCTGACGTCCCCTGAGTACGAACTTCAAAGATTCTGTGTTTTTCACGTGCCTCTGCCAGGTATCGTATGATTGACACATTAGCTCGCGTAAGATGACACGGTAAACAAACCTGATTCGCTACCTGTTATGACGGGCAGGTCACAAAAGTTTGTAAACACGTTGTTTGCTTAGGTTCAAAGAAAAGAGGCGGGGTATGAATAAATACGCTTGTGTAAGTAAACACAGGCAGAAAATGCATGGTTTTAGCTAGCAAATCATAGAATGCTACGAGGTTGCGAAGACTGTCAGATTCCTGTAGGCTCTTTTCCCATTATACGTCACACTGGGCGCATAATGAACAGAGCCCACCGGTCTACAAACGAAGACAGAATTTACGCTCTATTCTGAAGTTTGGTGAGCTTGAATGTTGGTGGTCCCAGAGCTTTAGCAGCTACAGGAGCATAGATTACCAGCAGTTGGGTACTGAACTCAGCCTTCCTGGAAATGGTTTTTATGATTTAACCAACTAGTCCCCACTCGAGAACTCGATTAAGGCTATGATACCAGACCGTTAACTTAATGCTAGTTCCAGGTCTGTCCTCGGTGGCGTGTGGAAGTTTGCCTTCTCCGCGAGATGCAAATAAATCCACTAACATCATCAGTAGCAGGCCGAATCTGCGAAATAAATATGACACGTCCACTCTACTATAATTCCTGGAGCGTTAAGTGCCAGACAACTACAGAGTTCTTATTTTATATGAACACTCAGGCAACAGGTGTTCGGCCACCTGCGATTTCGATCGAATCTTTCGCCTGGGTTGCAACATAGCGTGATACAATCACTACGGAATCACAAGAACTAGTTTCCCGTGTTCCGCGGACGAGAGCCGAGCTAAAAGAGAGAGACTGCCATTTCTAGCGTAATCGGGTCTACCGTCGACCCATGAAAGGCGATGGCTTTCCTGGATGTCAAAGGCCAGGTAATGTCGGCCGCTATACTCACAGAAACCGAGTGCCCGGTCAAAGAACTCGTGGTCAAAGAACTCTAAGAAATTTGCCGCCTACCGCGACACAGTCCTGGACGCATCAAAAATGTCTCTTACCAAAATTAAAGAAAAAGGGGAGTAAACCTGTTCGATTACATCGACAGGCCAGATACCACACTTTACAACTACAGGAGACCTAAAAAAGAAATTAAATTTGCGGACCAAAATCAAAAAGGAATTAAGGGAAGTCTTAGCACCCCCCTGCCAAAAATTATAACCCAATCGTCACAATTATAATATTAATGTAAGTCTTCCACCAGGGAGTTGCTGTTCCGAAAAGCGTGAGAACCAGTGTCTATAACATTTTAACCAGCATTGATACAGCCCAAACTGCCACGTCGCCATCATCTCCATGCTTCGCTCCATATGAAGCATGGAGTCAACACTGCGGGTGGCCCCCTTGCTGAAGCCCTTTCTAAAGCATGAACCCTTGCTGTCATAGTTTCTGAAGCAATTTCTCTTACATGACGAGCTTCCCATCCCCACTCAAACTTAATATCAGTCACGTTTTATGACATTGACTGCGCAATTTCATATTATTTATTTATCTTCTCAGAAACCCCAGGAAAGTACACTGGGATAGTTGTGACTTCGAACATCACTAAAACTTCATTGAGTAGACTACACGATAAAATGGGTTCATAAACATTCTTTCTATCTCTGCTTGTTTCGTCTCGCATAGACGGACACTACAGCACCTTCTTCTTCCTCGTCGTTCGTTTTCAAATAACCACATCTATCTCTCTTATAAAGCTGGCAGTCTGTCTCAGGCTTCTCTCGTCAACATGCAGTTTCTCCTTCAACTGGGTCATGCTTCCACCCTGCTCCTGTCATGGAGCCGATAGTTTTGTAGTACATGTTCAACTGACTGTTTGTCATCACCACATAAACACACATCTGTTTGATTTTCCTCCCAACATGGACAAACATCTGTCTGTTTGCCCTCCTCACATGGATTCTTTAGCCAGTTTAAAAGACGCACTGTGAAACCTAGAAGTGACTATGTTTTGTTAAGTTACATTTGGCTTCAAGATGCCCATCCTTTTCCACACCGTTTGAGAACCACTCTAAAAAAATAGATGTTTTTGCCAAAATGTCTCCTATGAAATCGCCAATAAAGTCTGCCTGAGGATTTTTTAGCGGCAATACGCCCATAATTACCAAGACGTTTTAGAAATTTATAAATGGCTGCTTGCGTCGAATAAAAGGATTGAAGTGATATGACCTGATCACTTAGTGGAATTGATGTCAAGAACCGACACGTGTCAGTACAACAAGAGATAAGAAGACGACACTAGCGAAGGAAAGGATACACATGGTGGAAACTTGTTGATAGCGTTACAAGGCAGTTCTTATTGTGGAATACCCAGGGAAAGACAGGTAGAAGGAGACCACAAACCACCTGGAGAAGAGGACTGGAGATAGATATGAAAGGGATGATGAGACATGTAAAGACCATGAGTTGATGGCACGGAACATGAGTACTTGCCCTAGTTGTGTTGGAGGCCTATGCACCTCGGGGAGCTAAAAAGTCGACGATAACAATGATGATACCCATCATTCTAGCGGTTTCTACGTGGCTTAGATCAAAATAGATTTAGACGCAATGCGGTTTACATAAATTACATCTAATGACTCTCAACACAAATATTAATGTTTAATCTATGACATTTATTAATAAAACTACAACCACCTCGATCTATAAACTTCACAGTTATTACTATCACTGCGTGGTTTATTTATTACTATGATCATCCAAATTTAATTCGTCTTGTTCATCATCATCAGTTGCCATCTCCACAACGAAGGTTGGCTGTAATGGATCTTCAACATCTTCTGTCTCTTGTCTTGGTGGTGCACTCTGATAGACTCTTTCCTGTCCATCTCTTGATGTTATCTTCCCACTTATAGCGCTGTCTTTCCCTTGCACGTTTGCCTTCAGCTCTCCCCTCTGTTATGGTCTTCTGCAAGGTGTTATGCCTTTTTATGTGGCCAAAGTATTTTAGCTGCCGAACCTTGATTTCCCTCATTAGTTCTCTTTTCATGCCTAGATTTTCTAGGACCTCTTTATTTGTTTTCATCTCTTTCCATGAGATACGCCCCATTCTTCTATGTATCCACATTTCAAGAACCTCAATTCTATCTTCCAAATGCTTATTCATCGTCCATGTTTCAGCACCATACAGAAATGCAGAATATATATAACACTTTATGATTCTCAGTTTTAATTTGTGAGATAACTGTTTAGATGTCAGTATATGTTTCATGTTGTTGAATGTAGCTCTGGCCATTCCTATTCTCTTCTTGATTTCTGTTTCACATCTGCCATCTTCTGTTATTATATGACCAAGATATACGTAGCTTTTGACTTGTTCCAGGATTTTCCCATTTACGCTTATCTTTAATGTGGATTTATCGTTTGTTTTGCTAATTATCACAGTTTTTGTTTTCTCAATATTAATGTCGAGTCCATATTCATGACTTATACTGTTCACTTGCTTCACTAGTTCTTGTAATTCCTGTTCCCTTTCAGCTAACAACACGGTATCATCTGCATATCTAAGGTTCTTTATTGACCTTCCACTGATGTTCAGTCCTGGTATTTCCTGCATCTGTTTGAAAATTTTTTCGGTGTATAAATTAAATAGACAGGGGGACAGCACACAACCTTGTCTGACACCTCTTTTTATGTCTATGTATGATGAATAATTCCTTCCAGATCTTACTGTGGCAGTTTGCTCCCAATAAAGATTACTGAGTATTCTTATATCTTTGCCATCAATACCTATGTCTTCAAGGCATTCAATTATTTTCTCATGATGGACTCTGTCAAAAGCCTTCTTATTGTCAATGAAGCACATGTACATACTTTTTTGGACCTCAGTATATTTTTCTGCTAATATTCTTAGGCAAAATATTTCCTCTCTTGTTCCACTGTTCCGTCTAAAACCAAACTGTTCTTCTTGGATTTCGCTGTCTACCTTACTTTTTATTCTTTCATGTATGATTTTGAGCAGTATCTTAATTGCATGACTCATCAGGCTGATTGTTCTGAAGTCTGAACATTCTGATGCATTTGGTTTTTTGGGCAATGTTATAAAAACTGAAGTCTTCATGTCGTGTGGTATATATCCTGTATTGTATATATCGTTGCATAGATCTGTGATTGTATCTATACCAAAGCTCTCCAGAACTTCTATCATTTCAATGTTTATGTTATCCATGCCTGCTGATATTCCCTTTTGTTTCATATGTATGGCATTCTCTACTTCTGATCTGAGAATGTTTGGGCCTTCATTAGAATCTGGTGATGGTTTTTTACCAACTCCGCCTATGCCGGTCCCAAGCCCGGATGAAAAAGGAGGAGGGCGGCCTGCATGGAGGCCGTAAGGAGGCAGCCCCTCCACCATGCAAAGGCACAACAGGCCAATCACCTGTTTGTCTAAAACTATGATTACAAGCAATATAAGAGAGAAAACCGGACTGATTTTAAAGGCGACGAACTGGAACGGACTACGGACTACGACTTATGGAACATGGAACACAAGAAGTATAAATGGGAAAGAAGAGGAGCTGATGGAAGAGATGAGGAAAGCAAAACTAGAAATCCTGGCTATTACCGAAACAAAGAAAAAGGGACAAGGAGTCATGGATCTCGATGGCAACACTCTGCTATACAGTGGTGTACCCACATCTGAAAGAGCTAAATGGGGCGTGGGTTGCATTGTGGCCAAAAACCAGAAAGATAGTATCAAGGGATGGAACTTTGTCTCGGAGCGCATTATGGTTGTAAAACTAAAAGAAGGAGAAACCATAGTCAACCTGGTCATAGTGTATGGGCCAAATGAGGATGAGAGAGCCAGAGGTCAAGGAAGAATTCTTCGAGCTGCTTCAAAGGACAGTGGATGACTGCCTAGATGAAATTATCATGCTCGGAGATTTCAATGCCAGAGTTGGAAATGACCATGCTAGATGGGGTGGAGTTATCGGAAGATATGGAGAAGATACTCTCAATGACAATGGAAAGCGACTCCTCAGATTCTGCAGTGAGCAGAATCTGATCATTACCAACACAAAGTTCCCCCATAAGCGCATACATGCATATACTAGGTGTGAACCAACAAAGAATGAGAAGTCAGTGATCGACTATGCCATTGTTAGGAGGAGCTCATTCAAATATGTCCGGGATGCTAGAGTCTGGAGGGGGCCAGAGATTGGAAGTGATCACTACCTGCTTACAATTAAAAGAACAACTGAAAGAGTTGCTCAGCCTAGGAACTGCCCAGCACCACGCAAGAAACCAAGTAAACGAACGGAAGAAATGAGCATTAAGACCTACAAGCTGAAAGATCCAGAAATTAAGACCAGATATCAGGGGCTTATTGCTACAGCGGTGAGAAACACAGAAGAACAACCTGATGACTTGGAAACCCTGTGGCTTAAATTCAAGGACATCATAAAGACAGCTGCTGCAGAAGCATGTGGTGAAGTCCGACTTGGGAACAAGAGAAAGAGGACACCTTGGTGGACAGAAGAAGTCAAAGAGAAAATAAGAGAGAAGAAAATGGCATGGAAACAATACTTGGGAGCTAAAAACACAGCAGGACAAATAGAGAAATATAGAGAATATGTGATATTCAGAACAGAAGCAAAGAACAAGGTGCTAGCAGCAAAACAGAAGTCCTGGGAAGAATTTGGAGAAAAGCTAGAAAAGGATGCGCAAGAAAACCAGAAATTGTTCTATAAGACCCTAAAGAACATGAGGAAGGAAAAACAATGTCCTCTTAAATTTATAAAGGACAAGCAAGGCAAATTGCTTACTGCCCCGAAGGAAGTAATGGAAAGATGGAAAGAATATTTCTCAGAACTCCTTGATGGTGAGCAAGGTAGAGCATCAGAAATGATAACCACTAGCACAGAAGAGGATACAAATGGTGATGAAGATGACATAAAGATGGAAGAACTGAAGGCAGCACTGGAGAAAATCAAGATGGGCAAAGCAGCAGGGCATGATGGTATAACACCAGAAATGGTTAAGTACATGGGAGCATCAGGCGACCTATTACTCCTAAGGGTCCTACAAGCAGCATGGTGCAACAAGGCCATACCAAAGGATTGGGAGATTGCCATCATAACACCGATTTTCAAAAAGGTGACAATCGACAATGTGGAAACCACAGAGGCATATCCCTTCTCAGTGTCCCTGGTAAAATCTACTCTAGAATCCTAGAGCAGAGACTCCGATGCCTAGCTGAGCCACAATTGGATGAAGCCCAGTGCGGATTCCGAGCAAACCGAAGTACTCAAGACCTAATCTTCACACTCAGGCAGCTGAGTGAAAAGGCCCTTGAGTACAAGAGTGAGATCCATCTTTGTTTCATAGATCTGGAAAAGGCGTTTGACAGGGTCCCCTGGAGCAAACTTTGGGACTGTTTGGCAAGGAAGAACATTCCAGCACCTCTGATACATGCTATACAGAGCTTCTACAAGTCTTGCAGAAATTATATGAGGACAGCAAACTATAAGTCAGAAGAGTTCAAGACCACCACTGGTGTAAGACAAGGCGATATCCTGTCACCTTATCTTTTCATACTTCTCATGGACGATGTCATCAAGGCATGTAAGGAGAGAACAAGAAAGTATTCAGTGGGGTACTGGAAGATGAGACAGGTCTGTATTTCAGAGCTAGCATTTGCTGATGATGTTGTCCTGATTGCTAAATCAGAGACACATCTCCAATCCAACCTGCAAGTCTGGAAGGAAGAGCTGGAGAAGAGAGGGATGGTCATAAGCAGCTCTAAAACAAAATCCATGGTGATATCACGAGAAGAAAGAAAACATCAGATTAAGTTGGGAGAACAGGTCCTGGAGCAGGTCGACCACTTTAAATATCTCGGAGCTATTATAGACCGAAAGGGGGGCATCAAAGAAGAGTTGGCCACTCGAAAAGCAGCGGCTGGGAGACTTTATCAGGCCATAAATCGAGGATTCCTCAGCAAGAAAGAGGTTGGTAAGAAAACGAAGATGGCTGTATACCGCTCCACCTATGTCCCAGTCTTGACATATGGATGCGAGTCATGGGCAATGACTACAACCCACAAAAGCAAGATCCAAACCTCAGAAATGAGGTATCTGAGGAAGGTGGTTGAAGTAACAAGAAGAGACATGGTCCGCAACCAGACGATACGTCAAGGCCTAAAATCCCACCCGCTGCAGACCCAAATAGAACAGTCCCAACTAAGATGGTTTGGCCATGTCTGCAGAATGGGAGAAGATCGGCTACCACGACAAGCATGGGAAACAAAGAGCCAGGGATCCAGACCTCCAGGACGACCCAGAGTCCGCTGGGAGGACAACATTAGACAATCTTTGAAGGACCGAGGACTAGAATGGAACCAGGCCAGGAAGAAGACAGCTGATAGAATAGTCTGGCGCTCTCTCTTCCAAACCTCTACACCTCACGGTAGAAGAGGAACGACTAAGTAAGTAAGTAAGATGGTTTTTTACCTCTGTTGTCCTCACATAGTTCTGTTACGTATTCTGCCCATCTGTTTGATATGTCTTTCTCATCAAGTAATATTACACCATTTTTGTTCTTGATACAGCTTCCTCCTTGTGCAAACCGCGACTTATTTGATAATTTCTTTATTTCTTCATGCATATCTCTTGTCACGTGCTTTGCCTCCAAGTCTTCTATTTCCTTGCATTTTGTTTCTATCCACTGTTCTTTTGCTTGTCTACACATAGTACGTATTTCATTGTCTATTGTTTTATATTCTGGAGTGTTTTTTTTATTTCTTTCTTTCTGCCATTTTATTCAAGATGTCATCTTTCATCCAAATTTGATTTTTCTTAGACTCTTTTTTAGGTAAATTTGCATTTGCTGATTGTATGCTTGTTTTTAAGCATTCCCATTTTGCGGTTACTTTTTCTTCTAGGTTTTCTCTTCTATACTGCTCCATGCTTTTCGTCAATAACTGTTGATATTTATTTTTGACGTCGATTAAATATTTCTGTTTTATATCTGGTTGTTTCGGCGCTGATATTTCTATCTGGGGTTCCTCCTGTCTTCTGTTTCCTGCTCTTTTCAGCTTTATATTTACTTTGATGATGACTGGATTGTGATCTGAATTTATGTCGGCGCCAGGATATGTATTTGCACTTGTGACACTGTTCTTAAATCTATGTTTTATCATGATATAGTCAATCTGGTTTCTTGTTACATCTCCTGGGCTTTTCCGTGTGTATAATTTCCTTGGGTGGTGTTCAAAAAAGATGTTACATATGACCAGCTGGTTTTCTTCACAGAACTGGATAAGTCTGTCTCCTCTATCATTTCTTGTCCCTAATCCATACTGTCCTACTATATTCTTGTATTTTCCTTTTCCTACCTTTGCATTCATATCACCCATTACTATCAACACATCTGTAGATTTGACTGGTTTAAGTGTGTGTTGTAGCTCTTCATAGTATTCTTCTATTTCTTCCTCGCTGTGATCTTTAGTTGGTGCATAAGTTTGTAAGATTGATATGTCGAATGGCTTTGCTCTCATCTTTAGTAACATCATTCTGTCGTTGTGTGTCCAGTATCCACATACGTATTTTTCTAACTCCTTCTTTATCAACATTCCTACCCCTCTTTCGTGTTTTTCTCCTCCTGAGTGTATAAGCGTGTCCTGGTCTCTTTTTATGTAGCCTGTATCCAATAGTCTAGCCTCTGCAACTCCCAGTATATCGAGTTTCATGTCTGTTGCCTCTAATATAAGATTGTCAAGCTTTCCTTCTCCGTTTAGAGTTCTAACGTTCCATGTTCCTATTTTTAGGCTTCTCCTACTAGTTCTTAGGTGGTCTTTCTCAGAATGCTCCCTTTCAACAGAATTTAAGGAACACTCGTCATTATGTACTTCCTTACTCATTAGAGGAGATGCCTCTTCCCTGTTAATTTGTACAGTAGATTCTTCCCCAGGGGACAGAGAGTTCTCTACATATCGGTTCTTATCTTGTTGTTGTGATCTC